>JAKSZT010054281.1:98317-285672 GCA_026826555.1 Tolypeutes matacus | reverse complement strand
TTTTTTGTTGTTAGCATTGTTATAACTGTTATGCAGATAGCAAAATATAGCAACTAAACATTGTCAGTGATTTACAGTATAGTTTACAATTTAGATGATACAGTTTAATAATTTTGATGATATTTGCCATGTCCTGTGTCCATTACTGTAAGGTAATGAAAAACCTTCCCCATGACCACCAAACAACCCATTAGATCTTGACTGATCCCTTCTCCCCAGCCCCCCAGGGCCCGTGATACCCCCCTCTCCCAACCCATGGAATGTCAAGATTCACAGTTACATGCCCTGGGGATTTGAACCAGCCCTTCCTAATCCACCCACCCCCCAGTGCTGCACCACCAAACCCAGGAACACCACCACTCATCTGCCCCATCCCCCAACATGCAACCACACTCTATCCCTTTACCATAGATTATGTCCATATGGGTGATGGCTCAAAGCCTGCTCTTCTCTTACTCTCCCTTGTTAACCTATCTTTCAGACAATGGTTCTCAGAGACTGCTCACTTTCCTCAGTTCAGATCAGTGAGGTCATATACTATTCATTCTTCAGTGCCTGGCTTGCTTCACTCAACATAAGGTCTTCAAGATTCATCCACGTTATTCCATGTGTTAGCACTTTGTTCCTTCTTACAGCTGAGTAATATTCCATTGTATGTATGTACCACATTTTGCTTATCCATTACTCTGTTGATGGGCACCGGGGCTGATTTCAACTTTTGGCAATGGTGAACAATGCCGCTATGAACATTGGTGTGCATATATCTGTTTGTGTCTTTGCTTTCAGTTCTTCTGGGTATATACCCAGCAGTGGAATTGCTGGATCATATGGAAAATCTATTGTTAGTTTTCTGAGGAACCGCCAAACTGTCCTCCACAGTGTCTGGACCATTCCGCAGTCCCACCAGCAGTGGAAGAGGGTTCCTATTCCTCCACATCCTCTCCAACATTTAGTGTCTCCTATTTTTTTTAATAGCTGCCATTCTGATGGGTGTAAGATGGTATATCATTGTAGTTTTGATTTGCATTTCCCTGATAACAAGAGATGTTGAGCATTTTTTCATGTGCTTTTTAGCCATTTGTATTTCTTCCTTGGAGAAGTGTCTTTTCAGGTCACTTGCCCATTTTTTTAATGGGTTGTTTGTCCTTTTATTTTCAAGGTGTAGGATTTCTTTATATATGCAGGATATTAGGCTCCTATCAGATATATGGTTGCCGAATATTTTTTCCTATTGGGTAGGCTGCCTTTTTGTTTTCTTAATAACATCCTTTGAGGTGCAGAAGTTTTTAATTTTGATGAGATCCCATTTATCTATTTTTTCTCTTGCTGCTCGTGCTTTGGTTGTGAAGTTCATGAAACCATTTCCTATTACAAGGTCCTGTAGATCCTTCCCTACATTATCTTCCAAGGTCTTTATGGTTTTGGCTCTTATATTTAGATCTTTGATCCATCTTGAGTTGATTTTTGTATAAGGTGTGAGATGGTATTCTTCTCTCATTCTTTTGGATATGGATATCCAGTTCTCCAAGCACCACTTGTTAAAGAGGCCATTCTTTCCCAACTGAGTGGGCTTCATGGCCTTGTCAAATATCAGATGACTGTATGTGTGAGGATCTATATCAGAACTCTCAATTCGGTTCCATTGGTCAGTAGGTCTATCCTTGTGCCAATACCATGCAGTTTTGATCACTGTAGCTTTGTAGTATGTTTTAAAGTCAAGTAATGTGATACCTTCAACTTCATTTTTCTTTTTCAATATGTCTTTGGCAATTTGGTGCCTCTTGCCTCTCCAAATATATTTTGTGGTTAGTTTTTCCAGTTCCTTAAAAAATAGTGTTGACTTTTATTGGGATTGCATTAAATCTGTAGATTAGTTTGGGTAGGATAGACATCTTGATGATGTTTAGTGTTCCTATCCATGAACAGGGAATATTTTTCCATTTATTTAAGTCTTCTTTGATTTCCTTTAACAGTGTTGTTTAGTTTTCTGTATATAAGTCCTTTACATCTTTAGTTAAATTTATTCCTAGTTATTTGATTCTTTTATTTACTATTGTAAATGGTATTTTTTTCCTGATTTCCTCCTCAGTTTGCTCGTTATTGGTGTACAGAAATGCTACTGATTTTTGAGCATTGATCTTATAGCCTGCAACATTACTGAACTCCTTTACAAGTTCTAGAAGCCTTGTTGTAGATTTCTCAGGGCTTTCTATGTATAGGATCATGTTGTCTGCAAATAATGAAATTTTCACTTCTTCTTTTCCAATCTGGATGCATTTTATGTCCTTTTCTTGTCTCAGTGCTCATACAAGTACTTCTAAGACAATGTTAAATAGGAGTGGTGATAGTGGGCATCCTTGTCTTGTTCCCGATCTCAGAGGGAAGGCTTTTAGGATTTCAACGTTGAAAATGATGTTAGCTTTAGGTTTTTCATATATACCCTTCATCATTTTCACAAAGTTTCCATCAATTCCTATCTTTTATAGTGTTTTTATGAGGAAAGAGTGCTGTATTTTGTCGAATGCTTTTTCTGCATCTATAGAGATGATCATGTGATTTTTTTCTTTCAATCTGTTTATGTGGTGTATTACATTGATTGATTTTCTTTTATTGAACCATCATGGTGTATAATCCTTTTGATATGTTGTTGAATGTGATTAGCAAGTATTTTGTTAAGGATTTTAGCATCTAGGTTCATTAGAGAAATTGGTCTGTAATTTTCCTTGGTTGTGGTATCTTTATTTGGTTTTGGTATTAGGGTAATGTTGGCATCATAGAATGAGTTAGGCAATATTCCTTCTACTTCTATTTTTTGGAAGAGCTTAAGTAGAATTGGTATTAGCTCTTTCCGGAATGTTTGGTAGAATTCAGCTGTGAAGCCATCTGGTCCTGGACTCTTCTTAGTTGGGAGGTTTTTGATGACTGAGTCTATCTCTTTACTTGTAATTGGACTGTTGAGTTCATCTATTTCTTCTTTCATCAATGTCGGCTGTTTGTGGGTTTCTAGAAACTTGTCCATTTCCTCTAAATTGTCATTCTTGTTGGCATATAATTTTTCAAAGTATCCTCTTATGATACTCTTTATTTCTGTGGGGTCAGTAGTGATATCACCTTGCTCATTCCTTATTTTATGTATTTGCATCTGTTCTCTCTTTTTCTTTGTTAGTCTGGATAAGGGTTTGTCAATTTTGTTGATATTTTCGAAGAACCAACTTTTGGTTTTGTTTAATGTTTCCAGTGCTTTCTTATTCTCTATTTCATTTAGTTCTGCTCTAATCTTTGTTATTTCCTTCTTTCTACTTTCTTTAGGTTTAGTTTGTTGTTGTTTTTCCAATTCCTCCAAGTGTGCAGTTAGGTCTTCAATTTTAGCTCTTTCTTCTTTTTTAATATATGAATTTATGGCTATGAACTTCCCTCTCAAGACTGCTTTTGCTGCATCCCAGAGGTTTTGATATGTTGTGTTGTCGTTTTCATTAGTTTCAAGGTAGTTACTGATTTCTTTTGAGATTTCCTCTTTGACCCACTGTTTGTCTAAGAGTGTGTTGTTTAACTTCCATATCCTTGTACCTAACCTGTTTCTCTGGCCCTTAGTGATTTCCAACTTCATTCCGTTGTGGTCAGAGAAATTACTTTGTATAATCTCAATCTTTCTGAATTCATTGAGTGTTGTTCTGTGGCCTAGCATGTGGTCTATCTTGGAGTATGATCCATGTGCACTCGAGAAGAATGTAAATCCCGCTGTATTTGGGTGTAGTGTTCTGTATATGTCTATTAAGTCCAGGTCTTCTAATGTATTGTTGAGTGCCTTAGTTTCTTTATTGATTCTCTGTCTAGATGTTCTGTCTAATGATGATAGTGGTGTGTTGAAGTCCCCTGCTATAATTGTAGAGGCATTTGTTTCTCCCCTTAGTTTTTCCAGAGTTTGCCACACGTATTTTGAGGCACCCCAATTAGGTGCATAAATGTTGATGATTGTTCTCTCTTCTTGAGAGATTACTCCTTTTACTAATATGTAGTGTCCATCTTTGTCTCTTACAATAGTTTTGCATTTAAAATCTATTTTGTCTGATATTAGAATAGCTACTCCTGCCCTTTTTTGGCTATTGTTAGCTTGTAAAATGGTTTTCCAGCCATTCACTTTCAGCCTCCTTGAATCCCTGGGTTGAAGGTGGGTTTCTTGTAGACAGCATATAGATGGATCATGTTTTCTTATCCATTCTGCCAATCTGTGTCTTTTGATTGGTGAATTTAATCCATTAACATTCAGTGTTATTACTCGTAACGAATTTCTTACTTCAGCCATTTTTTCTTTGGGTTAATGTATGTCCTATGTTGTTTTGTTTCTCTTTTTGTCTTTTCAGTTGTTTTTAAACTCTCCTCCAACTCTCTCTCCCTTGTTTTTTCCTTTCAACTTGTAGAGATTCCTTTAGTATTTCTTGAAGTGCATGTTTCTTCTTGACATACTCTCTTAATTGCTGTTTATCTGTGAATATTTTGAACTCTCCATCATTTTTGAATGCCAATTTTGCTGGATAGAGAATTCATGGCTGGAAGTTTTTTCTTTTAGTGTTTTGACTATGTCATACCACTGTCTTCTTGCCTCCATGGTTTCAGCTGAGAAATCAGCACTTAATCTTATTGTGCTTCCCTTGTATGTGATGGTTCTCTTTTCTCTTGCTGCCTTGAGTATTTTCTCTTTGTCTTGAGCATTGGACATTTTGACAAGTATATATCTTGGAGTTGGCCTGTTGGGATTATACTATTTGGGGTGCGCTGTGCTTTCTGGATCTGCACATCCATCTCTCTCAATAGAGTTGGGAAGTTTTCAGCCATTATTTCCTTCAACACTCCTTCTGTTCCCTTTCCTTTCTCTTCTCCTTCTGGGATGCCCATAATGCATATGTTTGTGCGTTTTGTTTTATCGGTTAATTCCCTGAGTCCATGCTCAATTTTTTCTGTCTTTTTGTCTATATGTTCTACAATCTCTTTGATTTCAGCTGTATTGTCTTCCATATCACTAATTCTTTCCTCTGCCTGTTCAAATCTGCTGTTATGTGAGTCCAGCATCTTTTTCATTTCTTGGCTTGTGCCATTGTTCACCATCATATCCATTACCTTTTTAGGCATGTTTGCTATTTCTTCAGTATGTTCTCCCAGTGTCTTCTTTATATCCTTAATCTCTTACTTCAGTTCTTTAAGTTGGTCCATGATATTTGTTTGGATAGCTTTGATTAGTTGTTCGATGTTCTGCATTGCTTCCTGGTTTTTATTTTGTGCATTGGACTTGTCCATGTTTTCCAGTTTCTCAGAGTCATTTGTATTTTTTTTTTTAAGATTTTATTTATTTATTCATTTATCCCCCCCTTGCTGCTTGCACTCGCCGGGTCAGCTAACCATGCCGCGCGGGTGGGCCCGCCCTCACCAGGAGGCCCCGGGAACCAAACCCAGGGCCTCCCATACGGCAAATGGGAGCCCTACTGATTGAGCCACAGCTGCTTCCCCATTTGTATTTTTTTCTTGTCCTCTGGTCATCATATTATCTTGATGGGTTTGTTCAGTTGATTAGCTTCTCTCTCTGCTCTATAGTTTTATTTAGCTGTTGGTTCTGCGTGTGAGTTAAGTTTTCTCTTTGGCAGTTTTTCTTCTTATTTTATTTCCTTACTTCTTTCTATGTTCTGAATCTCTACTGTTCCATCCACGCTGTTGATCTCCGCAGATATATGTCCCAAGCTTCTCACTCCAGGCGTGCACAGCACAGACCCCCGGGCAGGACCCCGTCCACAATCCGCCTTGCTCTGGGAGCTTGCAGTGTGTGCCCTCCTACACTAACACCATCTTGGCCCCTCCTGAATAACAACATCTTAAACAATCAGTGGGTCCAAGAAGAAATTGCAAGAAGAATCAGTAAATGTCTTACAATGAATGAAAATGAGAATACAACATATCAAAAACTATGAAATGCAGCAAAGGCAGTGCTGAGAGGGAAATTTATAGACATTAATGCTTACATTAAAGACAAAAAAAGAGGGAAGCAGATATGGCTGAAGAGATTGGGCTCCCGCCTACCACATATGATGTCCGTGGTTTGGTTACCAGTGGCTCCTAAAGAAGACAGCGAGCTGGCATGACAGGCAGGCACGGCAAGCTGACACAACAAGATGACGCAACAAGAGACACAAGTAGAAAATCATAATGAGAGACACAAAAAAAGCAGGGAGCAGAGGTTCCCAGTGCCTCCTAAAGAGGACACAAGCAGGATGGTGAGTTTGCGCTACGCAGGTGCAGAGAGCTGACGCGACAAGATTATGCAACAAGAGACACAAGAGGAAAACATAATGAGAGACACACCAAAGCAGGGAATGAAGGTGGCTTAAGTGATTAGGTGCCTCCCTCCCACATCAGAGGTCCTGTGTTCAGTTCCCAGTGCCTCTTAAAGAAACAAAGAAGACAAACAGACACAGCAAGTACGAAACAATGAGGGGATGGAGAGAGAGAGATAAATTAAATTAAACAAACAAACAATAAATAAATAAATATAAGTTTTTTTTTTTAAAGAGCTAAAATCAAAGACCTACCTACAACTTGGAGGAACTAGAAAAAAACAGCAAACTAATCCTAAAACAAGCAGAAAGAAAGAAATAACAAATAACAGAGCAGAAATAAATGAAATTGAGAATTAAAAACACAATAAAGAACATTAACAAAACCAAACTTTAGTTATTTGAAAAGAGATCAATAGAGTTGAAAAACCATTATCTAGACGGACAAAGAAAAAAGGAGAGAAGATGCAAATAAATAAAATCATAATCAAGACAGGGAACATTACTACTGACCTCACAGAAATTTAAAAAGAAAGATCGTAAGAGGATACTATGAACAACTGTATGCTAACAAAATTAGACAAAATAGACAATTTCCTAGAAACACATGAACAATCTGCACTGACTCTAGAAGAATTAGAAGGCCTCAAATAAATAAGAGATTGAATCAGTCATCAAAAACCTCCCAATGGGGAAGCAGATGTGGCTTAAGCATCTGGGCGCCCGCCTACCACATGGGAGGTTCTAGGTTCGGTTCCGGTGTCTCCTAAAGAAGACAAGCAAGACAGAAAGCTGACGCGATGGGCTGGCACAGCGAGCTAATGCAACAAGATAACACAGCAAGGAGACACAACAAGAGATACAACAAGCAGGGAGCAGATGTGGTTCAAGTGATTGGGCGCCTCTCTCCCACATGGGAGGCCCTGGGTTCAGTTCCTGATGCCTCCTAAAAAGAAGACAAGGAGACACAGAAAGCACACAATGAACAGACACAGAGAGCAGACAGGGAGAGCAAACAACCAAGGTGGGGGGAATAAATAAATAAATCTTAAAAAAAAAAAAAAAAAACACCTCCCAATGAAGATGAGATGACTTCACAGGTGAATTCTATCAATCACTCTGTAGTGATTGATATAGCTATGAAGTTTGATATAGCTATGAATTTCAAAAACAGATACTGGATTGTGCTTGTAAACTAGTCTGTTAACCTGGGCATGATAAGTTATGATTAGGGCATTAACTGGGCCACGTCAGTAGGGCATTGAGCCCTATCCCTTGCTGGGTGGGAAATCAAATATAAAAGGCATGGCAAAGGACAGAGTTGGAGCAGTTCTAATGTTGGAATCTTGAGCTGGAGCCCCGTGAATTAAGGGAGCTTGGCCATGAGGAAGGAGAGAAGGCCCCGAGAAAAGACATGAGCCATTCACCTGAGAGTCTACAGCTGGCCTTGTAGAGAGAGGCAAAGCCTAGAGAGCCTCATAGTCTACAGCTGACCTTGTGGAGGAAACAAGAGGAGTTGAGCCCAGAGAGAAATGGAGCCCCAGGAAGAAAGGAACCCAAGAAGCCTGAACCCTGGCAAATGCCGACAACTGTCTTGCTCCAACACATGGCAATGGACTTTAGTGAGGGAAAAAACTTATGCTTTATGGCCTGGTAACTGTGGACTTCTACCCCAAATAAATACACTTTATAAAGACCAACAGATTTCTGGTATTTTGCATCAGCACCTCTTTGGCTGACTAATACACATTCCAAGAAGAATTAATGCCAATCCTGCTCAAACTCTTCCAAAAAATTGAAAAGGAAGCAACACTATCTAACTCATTGTATGACGACAACATCACTCTTATACCAAAGTCAGATAAAGATACTACAAGAAAAGAAAATTACAGACCATCTGATGAATATAGATGAAAAACTCCTCAAGAAAATACTTGCAAATCGAATCCGACAGCACATTAAAAGAATTATATACAATGATCAAGTGGGTTTTATCCCAGGTATGCAAGGTGATTCAATACAAGAAAATCAATAAATGTAATATACCATATTAACAAATTGAAGGGGAAAGGCCACATTATCATTTTAATTGATCCAGAAAGGCATTTGATAAAATCCAAATGTTTTCTTGATATGAACACTTCGAAAGACAGGAATAGAAGGAAACCTTCTCAACATGATAAAGGGCATATATGGAAAACCCACAGCTGACATTGTTTTCAATGATAAAAGACTGAAAGCTTTCCCTTTAAGATAGGGAACAAGACAAGGATACCCACTGTCACCACTGTTATTTAACATTGTGCTAGAAGTTCCAGTTAGAGCAATTAGGCAAGAAAAGGAAATAAAAGGCATCCAAATCAGAAAGGAAGAAGTAAAACTTTCACTATTTGGAGATAACATGATTCTATATTTTTAGAAAGCTCCCAAAAATCTACAACAAATCTACTACAGCTAATAAATGAATTCAGTGAAGTACCAGGATACAAGATCAACACACAAAAATCAGTAGTGTTTTATTATACACTTTTTTAATATATATATGTTCATGTATAAATGATATACTTCAATAAAATTTTAATGAAAAAATCAGTACACTAATAATGAGCAATCTAAGGAAGAAATCAAGAAAAAAAATTCATTTACAATAGCAACTAAAAGAATCAAATATCTAGGAATAAATTTAACCAAGGGGTAAAGACTTGTACACAGAAAATTACAAGACATTGCTTAAAGAAATCAAAGAAGACCTACATAAGTGGTAGGACAACCCATATCCATGTATTGGAAGACTAAATATCGTTAAGATATCAATTCTTCCCAAACTGATTTACAGATTCAATAAAAATCAAAATTCCAACAGTTTACATTGCAGAAGTGGAAAAGCCAATTGTCAAATTTATTTGGAAGGGAAAGGAGCCCCAAATAGCCAAAAACATCTTGAAAAAGAAGAACGAGTTTGAAGGACTCACACTTCCTGATATTGAAGTAAATTACAAAGCTTACAGTGATCAAAACAGCATGGTGTTGGCATAAAAATAGATACAGTGATCAATGGAATTGAACTGAGAGTTCAGAAATAGATCCTTACATCTATGGTCAATTGATTTTTTACAAGGCTATCAAATTCAATCAACTGGGACAAAACAGTCTTTTCAACAAGTCGTGCTGGGAAAACTGGATATCCATAACCAAAAGAATGAAAGAGGATCCCAATCTCACACCTTACACAAAAATTAACTCAAAGTAGATCAAATACATAATATATTTAGCCAAGACCATAAAACTCCTACAAGAAAATGTAGGGAAGAATCTTTAAGATCTTGTGGTAGGAGGTGCTTTCTTGGACTTTACACCCAAAGCACAAACAACAAACAAAAAGTAGATAAATGGGACCTCCTCAAAATTAAATACTTTTATGCTTCAAAGGACTTTGCCAAGAAACAATCCACTCAATGGGAGAAAATATTTGGAGGCCACATATCCAATAAAGGTTTAATATTGAGACATGTAGGGAAATCCTACAACTCAACACTAAAAAGACAAACAACCCATTTAAAAAATGGTCAGAAGACTTGAGTAAGATACTTTTCCAAAGAGAAAACACAAATGGCTTAAAAGCACATGAAAAGATGTTCAACATCACTAGCTATTAGGGAAATGCAAATCAAAACCACAATGAGGGAAATGGGTGTGGCTCAAGAGGTTGAGCTCCCGCTTACCACATGGGAGGTCTCAGTTTCTGTGCCTGGTGTCTCCTAAAGAAGACAAGCAAGACAGCAAGCTGACACAACAAGATGACACAACAAAGAGACACAAGGAGGAAAACACAATTAAAGAGCATCAACAAAGCAGGAAGTGGAGGTGGCTCAAGTGATTAGGCACCTCCCTCCCACATGGGAGGTCCCTGGTTCACTTCCCGGTGCCTCCTAAAAAGAAGACGAGCACACAACGAACAGATATAGTGAGCGCAAACAACGAGGGGTGGCGGAAATAAATAAATAAACCTTTTTAAAAAATGAGATATTATTTCACATCTACCAGTATGGCCACTATTTAAAAAAAAACAGAAAATTACAAGTGTTGAAGAAGATGTGGAGAAATAGGTACACTTATTCACTGCTAATGGGAATGTAGAATGGTGCAGCTGCTGTGGAAGACAGTTTGGCGGTTCCTCAGGAAGCTAAGTATAGAATTGTCATATGATTTGGGAATCCTGCTACTAGGTATGTACTCAGAAGAACTGAAAGCAGGACTGCAAACAGGCATTTACACCGAAATGTGCATAGCAGCATTATTCACAATTGCCAAAAGACGGATACAACCAAGCATCCATCAACCAATGAATGGATAAGCAAAACGTGGTATATCCATATTATGGAACATTATTCAGCTGTAAGAAGGAATGAAGTACTGATGCATGTGACAACATGGAAAAATCTTGAGGACATTCTATTGAGTGAAATAAGCCAGACACAAATAGACAAATATTGTATGTTCTCACTGAAGCAAAATAATAATAATGAGTAAACTCATGGGGTTAAAATCTAGAGTATTGGTTATCTGTATATAGTATGAGGACAGAGAATGGGGAGTTGATACCTGCAGATTTTTTAATAAGGTTGATTGTAAATCTTTGGAAGAGGTAGAGGTGATGGTAGTGAATTATTGTGAGTAAAATTAACAGAACTAAATTATGAGTGTGATTGTGGTTGAAAGAAGTTTAGGGTCATGTATATCACCAGAAGGAAATCTAGAGGATAAAACTTGAAACTGTATAACATAGTGAAGCCTATTGTGGATGATGACTGTAGTTAATAGTACAAATATAAGAATGTTCTTCCGTGAACTAGAATAAATTAGGTGATTATTACTAAATGTTATTAATAGGGTGGTGTATGGGAAAAAATACAAGTAATGCAAACTATGGACTATAGTTAACAGTGATATTGTGATATTCTTTCATCAATTGTAACAAAGGTACTATACCAATGCTAAGTGTCAATGATAGGGGGTAAAGGAGGCATGAGACTTTTCTTTTTGGAGCAATGAAAATGTTGTAAAGCTGATTGTGGTGATGAATGCATAACTGTGATTATACTGAGAGCCATTGACTGTACACTTTGGATAGATTGTATGATGTATGAATAAAACTGTTTTTAAAAAAGAAATGGGAAGGGAAAAAAAGGAATAAAGTTCTGACACATGCCACTACATGGATGAACCTTGATGCCATCATGGTGAGTGAAATAAGTCAGACACAAAGGGACAAATATTATATGATACCATTTATATGGAACCTAGAAAAAGCAAATTCATAGGCACAGAAAGTAGACAACAGATAGGAGGGAGAATGGGGAGTTAATTCATAATTGATATAGGGTTTCTTTTTGGGATACTGGGAAAGTTCTGGTAATGGATGAGGTTTCTGGTGAAGGTAGGGCAATATTGTGAATGTGATTAATTCAACTGAAAAGTACGCTTGGGGGTGGTTGAAATGGGAAAGTTCATGCTGTATGTGTGTATCCACAATTAAGACGGGGAAAAGATAGACTAAAGAGACAATGCAATTTGATGTAATACATGATCCTGGTGTATTTGATGTAATAATAATGGAGGAGAAAATACCCCCAAAGGACATTATCTGGGCATATGAAAAAAATTAGAATACAGACTATAAGCTATATCCATTTGTGGTTGGATTGTCCTGTTAGCTAAGTCCAAGGGGAGGACCCTTATTGGACAGGACGGTGACCAATTGACTTTATTGGTGGACGGATAAACTGCCAGGGGATGATGTCAATATTATAAACTCAAAACCAGGGCATAGGAAATGGAGAAAGGCTAAAGAGAGAAAAGGGACAAAAATGATAGACAAAACGTCAAAATGCACTAAATTACTTGCTTTTGTGCATTGGCTTTGCTCATTACTGCATTTTTAAATAAGTGTCTTTTTTATCCATTTCTTGATTCTGTCACCTAGAACCCTTAGAAAATCTCTTTCAGGAAGGCAGGGGGCAAACTGGGAACACAGTGGGCTTTCCCACTGGGCCAAGGAGGATTGATGTCTGAGGCAACAGCTGGTTGGCTGTAAGAAGGCGCCAACTCCTGGGTTCTGTGAAGGAAATGTGGAGATTGCAATGGAATCTGCCTGAGATAGAGAAATGATGGAAGGGGGAAAGGGGAAGAAGAGCAAGGTGAAACCAAACAGGATCCTCTCTGGTCTCATATTCTCCCTCACACACTACAACATGGAGAGGCATGCTTAATAAAATTTAATAAAACTGTAGACTTTATATAAATGTTAAATTTCTTGAACTTGATAGCTGCACTTAAAGTGGATACATAAGTGAAAATCCTTGTTCTTAGGAATAGTACATGGAAGCATTAAGTGTTCAAGGAGCATGATGTATACAACCTTCTCTCGAATGTTCAGGAAACAGATCCAGAGTTCAATACCCAGTACCTCCAAAAAGAAAGGAAGGAAGGGAGGGAGGGAAGGAAGGTAGGAAGGGAGGGAGGGAGGGACGGAGGGAGGGAGGGAGGAAGGAAACAAATGAAGAGATAAAATGATAAGGCAAATGTATCAAAATGTTAGAAGTTGGTGGATCTGGGTATCTGGTTAGGGGCAAGCTGGAATTCTCTGTATGGATTTTGTATTATTTTTACAACTGTCCTGTAGGTTTGAAATTATTTCAAAATCAAAAGTTTTTTTTTTTTTTAAGAAAAAGAAATAATCAAATGGTAGGAGATGAAAGGAAAAACTTTTCTCAGTTTCCTCATTTGTAAAATGGCAATAAAAAAGTAACGGGATAAATTTTGAGATTTTTTAATTGAGGTGCTCCTGCCACCACAGCCTCCCATCCAATCAAAGCCAGTTATATTAGTTGTCTCAGAGGAAAGTAGGCTACAGCCTAGGCCAAAAGGTCAAGTTCGTGGCTTCTAAGCTTAATTTTTTTTTAAGGAAGCACCAGGTATTGAACCCAGGACCTCATACATGAAAAGCAGGTGCTCAACCACTGAGCTACAACCACTCCTCATCTAAGTTTAATTTATGTGCAATATTTATGAGCTATAGGGCAGAAGCAACTGTATGAAAGCCAAAATGCCTTTGATTTGCAAAAACTGGTTCCTGAGAGACGTTTTATTTTATTTAACTTTTTTTTTTTTCACAGTTATGAAAAGTTGGCATGGTATATCAATAGCAGACCCTCTTGGGTTCTATAAAGAATTTACAAGGAAAATTGTGAGTAGAAAATTTGCCCGTGCCTCTAAGGCATGTGAATATGTTCAAGTGTTCATGGGGTGTTGTCTCAGTGGGTGGAGACCCACACAATAACCAAAAGAATACTCAATTCCCATCCTGGGAAGTCCTGCTACATTCTCTAATAGAATGGCAAGAATCCCTGAGTACAAGGGCAGTGCCTAGTGAAGGAGGACAGAACATTATGCCAGGCCCTTGATATTGATGATTGTACTTATGAACCTTTTCTTGTGAAATTGAAACTTACCCTAGTATTATATATTGCCTAAGAGTTACCTCCTGGAAGCCTCCTTGTTGCTCAAATGTGGCCTCTCTCTAAGCCGAAATCAGCATATAAACACACTACCTTCTCCCTGGCATGGGACACAACTCCCAGGGATGAGTCTCCCTGGCACTGAGGGATTATTACCAAGCCCCAGATAGCAATACATCTGGAAAAAGACCTTGACCAAAAAGGGTAAATATTAAATACAAATGAGATTTTTATGGCTAAGAGATTTCAAAGTGAGTCAGGAGGTCATTCCAGAGGTTACACTTATGCACATCTCAGCAGGATATCATTGACTGCCACAGTAAACAGTGCCTCAAACAGCAGGGCTCCTGAGGGCTGTAGAGACATCTAGACATATAAGAAGGCAGACAGGCTCAGGAATTCAGTACCCTGTCAGTGGACCTTACTTTGGAATTTATGCTCTCCAGTGTAAGAGAGTTAGATTCATTTACAGTTTCCTTACATATGACTCTTCTGCACCTTTTATTTGAACCTCTAATTAGCACTATACTTGTTAAATATATGTCACAGAGACTTAAATCTCTGGTCTGTTCATGTGTCAGCTGAGCCCTGAATCTCAGGAGAGTTGTAACACCTACTCTCCAGTTCATTGGACTTGCCCAGGATGACTAACAAGGAGATGATGAACGACAACGCCCATCCCAAGAAACAGAGTGTCTGCAACTGCAAGCAAGACAGTTCCATCCATCTGCCCAATGGGATCTAATCCCCCTCTCAGTTAGACACAGAGTGGGCATCACCACCCCCAAATCCTCAAGATCAGGGAATGAACAATGGACTAAAGTAGACTTATTAGTATTCTATAATAGACATTATTATTCTAGCAATGGAAGAACTTGTATCATTGATATATAGGTAATGGCCACCAGAGGTTTTGAGGGGAGGGAGAAGGAAGAGTAGGTATAACATGGGGGCATTTTCAGGACATTGGAATTGTCCTGTATGACATTGAAATGACAGATACAGGCTTATATATTTTGTCAAAACCTATAAAATGGTGTAGGGCAGAGTGTAAACTATAATATAAACTATATTCTATGGTTAGTCGCAATGCTTCAGTATGTGCTCATCAATTCCAACAAATGTACCACACAGATGAAAGATGCTGTTAATGTGGGAAAGTGTGGTACAGGGAGGGAGTGGGGCATATGGGAATCCCCTGTATTTTTTGTTTTTTTTTTTAAACAATTATTGAATTATATCATTCATACATGAACATACATAAACTATAAGTGTTCAGTAAACATCGTGAACTTACAAAACAAACATGCATAATATCATACAGGGCTCCCACACATTAACGCATAACAAATACTTTGCATTGTTGTGAAACATTTGTTAACAAATTATGAAAGAGCATCGTCAAAGTATTACTACTAACAATAGTCTGTATCTTACTCCCCTATATATTTTTTTAAAGGATTGATTTATTTACTTTCATCCATTTTTACCCACCCCACCCCCCATTTTTGCTGCTTATGTGTCCATTCACTGGGCAACTCTCTGTGTCCATTTCCTGCCCTCTCTTCTCATCCTTCTCCTCCTGTCTTCACTGGAATTTGATCCTCGGAACCCCCAATGTGGGAGAGAGGCGTCCTCCTGCCTGCGTCACCTTAGTTCCTGGTTTTTCAGCGCATCTCGTCTTGGCTCTCACTTGTGTCACTCTCCTGTTACATCATCATCTTGCTGCGTGGCTTGCGGGGTCTGTCGGCACACCTGTGCGCAGGGCCTGGAAGTCTGACCCATGCACAGGGCCTGGCGGTATACCTGAGCACAGTACCTGATGGCTCACCCACTCACAGGGCCTGGTGGCACACCCACGCACGTAGCCTGACAGCACACCCACGCTTGGGGACTGAGGGGCTCACCCACTTGCAGAGCCTGACGGTGCACCCATGCACGCAGCCTGGTTGCCCACGTGCCTTCTATATTTTTCTTTTTTATATTTTTACCGGGAGGTCCCAGGGATCAAACCCAGGTCCCTCCATATGGGAGACGGATGCCCAACCATTTGAGCCACATCCGTCCCCCTGCTATATCTCTTAAGGCTGACCAAAGATATCTAGAGTTACAGTCTTTTCCCATACAGGATGCTCATATAATAAATCAGGCTTAGTTTATCACCAGCATTCTAAAAACCAGACCTAGGGAGAAAAACTAGGTCTAGGGACACAGGTATGGTTTCTAATATAGCAAATGTTTAGCCTAACCTGATTATCACAAAATCAGGATAGTGAGAATATTTGCAACCCTATATTTTTGATGTAACATTTATGTAACCTAAAGCTTCTTTTAAAATAAAAATAGGACTTCCGGTAACATGGTGGACTAGTAAGACACGGGAATCTCTTCTCCAGAAAAATAGCTAGAGGACAGGCTGAAACAACCCCGAAAAATATCTTCTAGGGTTTAGGATAGCAGGTGAAGGCTGCACACCACCCAGAGGAGACAGGGAGAGAAGAGGGAAATCGTGACAACGGAACCGTGAGTCAGAAGTAGCAGCTTCTGCTGCTACCGGCACCCTCCCCCACACTCTTTAGGATTCTTGGGCCTCTGGGCCTGCGGCCACAGACAAAGGGGGCTCCAGGGATCTGCCACTCCCGGAAAGGGGAGAGAGAGGGCCAAAGCCTTAGGCTGACTCAGGTTCTGACCTGAAAATTTGGGCTGCGGAGCCCCATGGACCCTTCCACACGGTGGTTTGCCCTGGGAGCCTAGGAAAGACTGGAGAAATCTGACCCTCGCAACCTCCCTCTCTTCTACCCTGGACTAATTGTTGAGTACTCACGGGAGAGGGGAGAGAGAGCCTGGGGCTGACCCTGATTTGACTCCCAGGTTTGGTCTGCCCGTCCCGAGAGCCCTTCCAGGTCGAGTGGGGCTACGCCAGGGTTTGCCTTGGCGCCCGCAAGGGGCTAAAGATATACAAACCTCCCAATCTCCTCCTCTACTAACAGGGACTGATTGTTGGGGATTCAGAAGGGAGTGGAAATATTTCCTAGCTGGGAAAAGGAGGGCGCTACGAGAGAAGTCTGGAGAACTGTCTCAGAAAGTTTGAAAAACAGGGCTCTTAGCCCCGAGACAGGAAGATCTATCACATTGATCTGGTCTGTGTCATAACAAATACACTCCAAAAGGGCATTGAAATGAGAGCTTCCAACAAGCGCCATCTCCTGGCAGACCAAGGAAGTACACATAAGAAAATTAATAAGTAAGAGAGGCTTTTCCTGGCCTCTATAGCCTTCCTGCCCAACGCCCTAGGAAACAACTCTACAACCAATTACTGGGTCCAGTACCCAGTTTTGAGCAATGAGCAGAACAATCCTCACAATGAAGGTTGAGCCAAAAATCAAAGAGCTGTGGTAACTCACAGCATCCAGCCACTAAAACCCTATAAAAGAGAAAGAGATAGAGCATCTAAGTAAAATACAACCTAACCAGATGCCTAAGCACCAGCAAAAAATTATGAGCCATACTAAGAAAATAGAAGACATGGCCCAAGTAAAGGAATACAGCAAAGTCCCAGAAGAGATGCAGAATTTGAGAGAACTAATCAGTGAGATGAGCACAAATTTCGAAAATCAAATTAATGAGATGAAAGACAATATACTTAAAGAGATAAATGACATCAAGAAGTCATTGTGCGAACGCAAAGAAGAATTTGAAATCCTGAACAGAAAAGTAACGGAGTTCATGGGAATGAAAGACACAATAGGTGAAGTAAAAAAACATTTGAGGCATACAACAGCAGACTTGAAATGATAGAAGAAAGAATAAGTGATACCGAAGACAGAGCAGCTAAAATTGAAGAGAGAAAAGAACAGAGAGAGAAAAGAATGGAAAAAATGGAGCAGGGGCTCAGAGAGTTGAATGACAACACAAAACACAACAACATACGTGTCATGGGAGTTCCAGAGGGGAAGAGAAAGGAAAAGGGGCAGAAAAAGTATTTCAGGAAATAATAGCTGAAAATTTCCAAACTGTCACAAAAGAAATGAACTTACGTGTCCAAAAAGCACACCGTACCCCAATGAGAATAAATCCAAATAGACCTACACCAAGACACATATTATTCAGAATGTCAAATGTAAAAGATAAAGAGAAAATTCTCAGAGCAGCAAGAGAGAAGCAAACAATCATGTACAAAGGATGTCTAGTAAGGCTTAGTGCAGATTTCTCTTCAGAAACCATGGAGGCGAGAAGACAGTGGTATGATACAATTAGGAAACTGAAAGAGAAAAATTGCCAGCCAAGAATTCTTTATCCAGCAAAATTGTCCTTCAAATATGAAGGTGAATATAAAGTATTCACAAACAAACAGAAACTAAGAGAGTTTGCAAAAGAGAATCCACCTTTGCAGGAAATAGTAATGGAAGCCTTAGAACCTGAAAGAAAAAGACAGGAGAGAGAGGCTTGGAGGAGAGTATAGAAGAAAGAAAAGCAGAAAGGATAACCAAGAGTGAAAAGAGACAAAAATAAGATGACATATGTCCTCCAGGTTCATCCATGTTGCCATATGCTTTATGACTTCATTTCTTCTTACAGCTGCATAATATTCCATCTTGTGAATAGACCACAGTTTGTTTATCCATTCCTCTGTTGATGGACACCTGGGTTGTTTCCAACTTTGGTAATGGTGAATAATGTGGCTATGAACATCGGTGTGCAGATGTCTGTTTGTGTCACTGCTCTCAGTTCTTCTGGATATATACCCAGTAGTGGTATTGCAGGGTCACATGGCAAGTCTATATTCAACTTCTTTAGGAACTGCCAAACAGTCCTCCATAGTGGTTGTACTATCAGACACAAAAGGACAAATACTGTATGAATGCATTACTATGAACCAAATATATTGTGTAATATATGGTTTGATTCACAAAAAACAAAAACAAACAAAAAACAAAAAAAAACAAAAAAATTTACATGTATCCATTACATTTAATTGAGAAATGTATATATTTATTCATCTGTGTTTACTTTTTAGTTTTTAATTGCTTATGTTTTCAATTATTAAATGTACAAAATAAAGTTAAAAAAAAAAAAAGATGACATATGAAAACCAAAGAACACAATGGAGGGAATAAATAGTGCATTTTCAGTAATATCATTGAATGTGAATGGATTAAATTCCCCAATCAAAAGATACAGGCTGACAGAATGGATAAAAAAACATGAGCCATCCATATGCTGCTTACAAGAAACTCCCCTCAGACCCAAGGATACAAACCGGCTGAAAGCAAAAGGTTGGAAAAAGATACTCCACGCGAATAGTAAACAGAAAAGAGCAGGGGTAGCTATACTAATATCAGACAAAACAGACTTCAAATGCAAAAATGTGATAAGAGATGCGGAAGGCCATTATATATTAATAAAGGGACGATCCCCCAGGAAGATATAACAGTCATAAATATCTACGCACCTAACCAGGGTGCCCCAAAGTATATGAGACAAACTCTGGCAAAACTGAAGGAAGAAACAGACATTTCTACAATAATCATTGGAGACTTCAACACCCCTCTCACATCATTAGATAGAACAACTAGACAGAAGATCAACAAGGAAACAGAGAACTTGAACAATATGATAAACAAGTTAGATCTAACAGACATATACAGAACACTGCATCCAAACTCAGTGGGTTATACATTCTTCTCAAGTGCCCATGGATCTTTCTCCAGGATAGACCACATGTTAGGTCACAATACAACTTTCAAAAAATATAAAAAGATTGAAATTATACAAAGCACCTTCTCAGATCAGAATGGAATAAAACTAGAAATCAATAACAGACAGGAAAAAAGTAAATTTGCAAATGTGTGGAGACACACTCCTAAATATTCAGTGGGTCAAAGAAGAAATTGCAAGTGAAATCAGTAAATATATTGAGACAATTGAAAATGAGAACACAACATATCAAAACTTATGGGATAGGGAAGCGGCTGTGGCTCAATCAGTAGCGCTCCCGTTTACCATATGGGAGGTCCCGGGTTCGGTTCCCAGGGCCTCCTGGTGAAGGCAAGCCCGCCCGCATGGCATGGTTGGCTGACCCAGCGAGCATGAGCAGCAAGGGGGGGATAAAGGAATAAATAAATAAATAAATCTTAAAAAAAAAAAAAAAAAAAAACTTATGGGATACAGTGAATGCAGTCTTGAGAGGAAAATTTATAGCCCTTAATGCTTATATTAAAAAACAAGAAAGAGCTAAACTCAAAGATTTAACTGAACAACTAGAGAAACTAGAAAAAGAACAGCTAACCAATCCAAAAGCAAAAAGAAGGAAAGAAATAATAAAGATTAGAGCAGAAAAAATGAAAATGAGAATGGAAAAACAATAGAGAAAATCAACAAAACCAAAAGCTGGTTCTCTGAGAAGATCAATAAAATTGACAAACCGCTCGCTAGACTAACAAAGAAAAAAAGAGAGAAGATGCAAATAAATACAATCAGAAATGAAAGGGGGGAAATTACAAATGACCTCACAGAAGTAAAAAGATTCGTAAGAGGATATTATGAGAAACTATATGCTAACAAACTAGACAACCTAGATGAAATGGACAAATTTCTAGAAACACACAACCAACCTACACTGACGCTACAAGAAATACAAGAACTTAACAAACCAATCACAATTAAGGAGATTGAATCTGTCATAAAAAATCTCCCAGCAAAGAAAAGTTCAAGACCAGATGGCCTCACAGGTGAATTCTACCAAGCATTTCTAAAAGAATTAACACCAACCTGTTTAAACTCTTCCAAAAAATTGAAGAGGACGGAAAATTACCCAACACATTTTATGAAGCTAACATCACCCTAATACCAAAGCCAGATAAAGATTCCACAAGAAAAGAAAATTACAGACCAATCTCTCTCATGAACATAGATGCAAAAATTCTCAACAAAATACTTGCAAATCAAATCCAACAGCATATCGAAAGACTTCTACATCACGACCAAGTGGGATTTATTTCTGGTATGCAAGGCTGGTTCAACATAAGAAAATCAATCAATGTAATACACCACATTAACAAATGAAGGAAAAAAACCACATGATCATCTCAACAGATGCAGAAAAGGCATTCGACAAAATCCAACATCCTTTTTTGATAAAAATACTTCAAAACATAGGAATAAAAGGAATATTCCTCAATATGATAAAAGGCATAAATGAAAAACCCACAGCCAACATCATACTCAATGGGGAAAGGTTGAAAGCTTTCCCCCTAACATCAGGAACAAGACAAGGATGCCCACTGTCACCATTGTTATTCAACATTGTACTAGAAGTTCTAGCGAGAGCATTTAGACAAGACAAAAAAATTAAAGGCGTCCAAATAGGAAAAGAGGAAGTAAAACTCTCGCTGTTTGGAAATGACATGATCCTGTATTTAGTAAATCCTGAAGTATCCACAACAAAGCTACTTGAACTAATAAATGAGTTCAGTAAAGTGGCAGGATACAAGATCAACACGCAAAAATCTGTAATGTTTTTGTACAGTAGTACTGAACAATCTGAGGAGGAAATCAGGAGGAAAATTCCATTTTCAATAGCAACAAAAAGACTCAAATACCTAGGACTTAATTTAACCAAAGAAGTACAGGACCTATATGCAGAAAACTACAAAACAATGCTAAAAGAAATTTTAAAAGACCTAAACAAATGGAAAGACATCCCGTGTTCATGGATTGGAAGAATAAATATCGTGAAGATGTCAATCTTGCCCAAACTGATTTATAGATTCAATGCAATACCAATCAAAATCCCAACAGCTTACTTTACAGTATTAGAGGAGGCAATTACCAAATTCATCTGGAAGGGTAAGTGCACCCGAATAGCCAAAAGCATTCTTAAAAAGAAGAACAATGTGGGAGGAATTTCACTGCCTGACCTTGAAACATATTACAAAGCTACAGTGGTCAAAACAGCATGGTACTGGCATAAAGATAGACATATCGATCAGTGGAATAGAATTGAGAATCCAGAAATAAACCCTCACCTATACAGTCAACTGGTTTTTGACAAACCCACCAAGCCCACGCTGATGGGAAAAAACAGTCTCTTCAACAAATGCTGTTGGGAGAACTGGATATCTATAACCAAAAGAATGAAAGAGGACTCCTGTGGCAGTTTGATGTAATTATGAATTCCAAAAATATAATTGAATCATGCTTGTAAACTGATCTGTTAATCTAGGCCTGATTAGGTTAGGATTAAGGCGTTGAGCCCCACCCCTTGGTGGGTGGGGAATTGAATATAAAAGGCAAGGCAAAGGACAGTTGAAGCAGTCTTTTGAGAAGCAGTTTTGATGTTGGAAAGAAGGCCTCAGGAGAAGAGAAGCAAGCTGTTTGCCTGATCATCTACAGCTGACCTTGTGGAGGAACCAGGAGCTAAGCCCGGAGAGAAATGCAGCCCCGGGAAGAGAGGAACCCCAGAAGCTTGAACCCTGGCAAACGCCGGCAGCTGTCTTGCTCTAACACATGGCAATGGACTGTGGTGAGAGAAGAAACTTAACGCTTTATGGCCTGGTATTTGTGGACTTCTACCCCAAATAAATACCCTTTATAAAGACCAACACATTTTTGGTATTTCACATTAGCACCCCTTTGGCTAATACAACTCCTATCTCACCCCCTATACAAGAATCAACTCAAAATGGATCAAAGGTCTAAATATAAAAGCCAGGACCATAAAACTACTGGAAGAAAATGTAGGGAAACAGCTTCAAGACCTTGTAGTAAGTGGTGGTTTCTCGGACCTTACAAAAGCACGTGCAACAAAAGAAAAAGTAGATAAATGGGACCTCCTCAAAATTAAACACTTTTGCACCTCACAGGACTTTGTCAGAAGGGTGAAAAGGCAGCCAACACAATGGGAAAAAGTATTTGGAAATCACATATCTGATAAGGGTTTAATATCCAGGATATATAAAGAGATGTTACAACTCAACAATAAAAAGACAAATAACCCAATTAAAAAATGGGCCAAAGACTTGAATAGGCATTCCTCTGAAAATGAAATACAAATGGCAAAAAACACATGAAGAAATGCTCAACATCACTCATGATTAGGGAAATGCAAATCAAAACTGCAATGAGATATCATTTCACACCTATCAGAATGACCACTATTAAAAAGACAGAGAACTACAAGTGTTGGAGAGGATGTGGAGAAATAGGAACACTTCACTGCTGGTGGGAATGCAGGATGGTACAACCACTATGGAGGACTGTTTGGCAGTTCCTAACGAAGTTGAATATTGACTTGCCACGTGACCCTGCAATAGCACTACTGGGTATATACCCAGAAGAACTGAGAGCAGTGACACCAACAGACATCTGCACGCCGATGTTCATAGCCACATTATTCACCATTGCCAAAAGTTGGAAACAACCCAGGTGTCCATCAACAGATGAATGGATAAACAAACTGTGGTCTATTCACACGATGGAATATTATGCAGCTGTAAGAAGAAATGAAGTTGTAAAGCATAAGCTAACATGGATGAACCTGGAGGACATTATGTTGAGTGAAGCAAGCCAGACACAAAACGACAAATACTGTATGAATGCATTACTATGAACCAAACATATTGTGTAATATATTGTTTGATTCAAAAAAAAAAAATTATATGTATCCATTACATTTAATTGAGAAATGTATATATTTATTCATCTGTGTTTACTTCTTAGTTTTTAATTGTTTATATTTTCAATTATTAAAAGTACAAAATAAAGTTAAAAATAAATAAATAAATAAAAATTAAAAATTTTAAATGCCCACTGGCAAAGGAGTAATTTTTCCATCCAAAAAGAGATTAGTATTCAACCATCTGGGATGGTGAGAAGCTAGAGTTTAAAGACCATGGGTCTCTTAGTATTCTGCCTCATGGAAAATGAGGGGCTATAGAAAAATTGTCTTCAATGGATTTAGGAAGTCCAGAGCAGAAATGCAATTGAGTGGTTCCTTGGGATGCAGCAAAGGACACTAAATGCAAGCTTCAGAGCAAAACCCCATGACTAACAACAATAGAGAAGAAAGGCTAGAGATGAGTTTAGGAGGTTGAGCCTGAGGGCAGGAAGTAGCCAAGCATTCTGTGACCCTTCTACCAAGGCTGCTACAGTCCCCAGCACCCAAAAAAGTGCCTAGTGCGAAAGCATGAAAGAAGAGGTACTCCAAGATTCTGGCAAAGTTAAAACAACATTTTTTGGGGAGCGGATGTAGCTCAAGTGGTTGAGCAGGTGCTTGAGCACCTGCTTCCCATATACGAGGTCCTGGGTTCAATCCCTGGTACCTCCTAAAAAATTTAAAAAGTAAAAGAATAAAAATCATTTAAAGAGACCAGAAGTAAACATGTCCTAAATGAGAAATTAGAGTAGGGGCATAACAAGTGCTTCCCTCCCTTTTTCCTATTTTCCACAATATGATCTTCCTTTTTTTTTTTTTTTTTTTTTTTAAGTATAAATAAAGTTTTGTCTTTTGCAGAGTTCAAAGCATCACATTTCAGACACTGAGCACAAGGTGTCTCCAGGACTATGCAGGGGCTCCCACACACAACTGGCGGCAGGTGCGGGGAGCGGTTGAGGACAGTCAGGGAACACTAAAGAACGGCCTGGACAAAATCAGGATTAACAACGATAGCACTTGAGGAAAGAGCCAGAGCTGAGCGTAGAACTATGCTCCTTTGGCTCGTGCTATCCTGAGAATACTTATTTTGACATTTCCAGTTCCCCAGGTGGGAGCTGAGGTCATTGGCAGAGTCGCAGCAGACACTCGGGGACATTTCTCATGAGGTTGGAGACAGAGTCAGCACCAGGGATTTCCTTAACTGTAGCTCATACTGTGCAGCCCTCCAAGGGGAAGTCAAGGACAGAGGGGGCTGAAGGGGAGGAGGCTGGCAGCAGGACTGGAGGTGGTGATCTTAAACCCCACGGCCTGTTTGTGTTCAGAGCAGGTTGGACAAGCGGCAGAATATAAATGACAGAGCAGGCCATGCCCACGGTTCTCCCTCTGCATTCTCTTCTTCCTGGAGATGCTATCCCCAGCAGGCAAACCATTAGAGAAAGGTATGAAGGCAAATGATACCAAGAGTTCAGACAGGGATGGGGGGAGAATGAGCAAACCCTATGTATACGGTCTCCTGAGTGTCGAAATGATGCTGAGGCTGTTTAGGCACCCTTGGCTGAGAACAACTTTGCAAAAGATTCTAGTAACCATTGCAGCTCTCCAAGCAGCGCATTCAGAGTCGCCATCTTCAATTCAGCGCAGACTTTTTGAACCCCTGCATCCTTAGTTTATTGTAAAGTGGCGATCGTAATACTTAGCAGACAGGATTGCAGTGAGGGCCAACTTAAGCAGAAGCTTAAGAAATTTAAATAAATGTAAAAAATATTTAAATTTAAAAAAATGTAAACGTGGTAAGCAGAATGACACCCCCCCCCATGATGTCCAGAATCTGTAACTATGTTACCTTACATGGGAAAAGGGACTTTGCAGACGTGATTAAGTTAAAGAGTTGGAGAAGGGAGATAGTCTTGGATTATCCAATAGGTTCCACCTAATCATATGGGTCCTGAAAATAAGAGGACCTTTCCCACTACGGGCAGAGAGAGGCTGACTATGGAAGAAAGGTAAGGGAGATGCGAGGTTGCAGGCTCTGAAGACGGAGAGAGGCCATGACCAAGGAATGTGGGCGGCCTCCAGAAGCTAGGAAAGGCGAGGAAACAGATTCTCCCCTGGAGCCTCCAGGGGGATCACAGCCCTGCTGACACTTTGACTTTAGGCCTGACAGACCCGTGTCAGACTGTAAGAATTCTGTTTTCAGTCACTAACTTCCTGGTGATTTGTTATGGCATCATTAGGAAACTAATACAGACAAGTGGGAGCAGTTATATCCAATGAGATGAAATTTAAAAAGCTCTACAAAACATCTAAGGCTTTTCCCAAGCAGGGGAGAAGAGCTCTATTTTCAACAAAAATATCATTTTAAAATATTTTTTTTCATGGTTAAAAGCAAGAACTGCTGGAGCCACAGGCAGCAGTGGACAGAGTTTGGTTATTTATGATGGGAGAGAGTTGGGATGGAAAGCACTGCCATGAAAGAACAAGGAGAGGTGGACAAGACAGAGCGTGGGGTGGGGGAGGGGGTGACAGCACAAAGGCCTCAAGATGAGGGGGGCAGAGCCAGCCTTGTCCCCAAAGGCTTTCTCTGGGCCAGGACAGGAGTTGGCAAGGGTGAGGGGGATGCTCCTGAACCAGCGGACATCTGATCGAGGGCAGAAATGAAGAACTCCAGGATGGATTTAATAAATGACACCTGGCTTGTCGAGCACAGGGCAGGGCCACAGCGGAAGATGGAGTGCTGAGATGGCCACTGTGCGCCTTCTTGTAGGCTCGATGGAGCCTTGATAAGTTAGGAATTAACTGAGTAATCAGAATTACTAAAGTGTCCCTCATACTCTCTAGAGCTACAGAAAATTTATGGCACTCAGTCCCTGCTCTCTCCCGGGTAGTCGAAATGATCACTCAACACTCATCTGAGAAGTTTGTTTCAACTTTTCAGGTTTGTTTACTTAATTCAGGGCATACCTAAAAGCAGTCGGACCCCCAAACCCCACAAAAGAAAGGGAGACTCTCCTCAGCTTATACACAGTTACATTCAAGGAAAGACAAAAACAAAACAGTCCTATCTGGTGAGGTGTGGTAAATGAATAAATCTGCCCTCCCGCCCCCACCACCACCACCACCACCAGCAGCCTGGCTGGATTCCCACTGCAAGCTGCCCCTGACTTCTGGAAAAGCAGTCCTAAAACTCTCCATCTGGACAGGGGCCTCCACCAATGCTTCTGTTTTCACTGAGGAAAAAATTTTCTTCAAGACAGAATTTAAGGGAAGCGGCTGTGGTTCAATCAGTGGGGCTCCCGTTTACCATATGGGAGGCCCCGGGTTCAGTTTCCGGGGTCTCCTGGTGAGGGCAGGCCCGCCCGCACAGCGTGGTTAGCTGACCCAGCGAGCACAAGCAGCAAGGGGGGGATAAATGAATAAATAAATAAAATCTTTAGAAAAAAAAAAAAAGACAGAATTTAAGGATGCCTTGCTGAATCTTCAAGTCAAGTCAAGCTCAAAGTTGAGCAAACAGCCCAGCTGTGTTTGGGTACCTAGAGGACAATTACTGACAAAGGTCCATGAAGTGTGGGACCTTGTTGAGCAAACAACTTGATTATACCCTGACTTTCAAGACTTACACCTGAGGTAAAGGTTTTTTTTATAGTTTCCGAAGCGAATATTAATGTTTTATGGTCTATAAAACTCACCAAGAATGTTACCAATGCACAAGAACATTTACTCTGCTACACCTCACTTTAAAAATAAAAAACCTAGAAAGGCCATTTCGAAGGCCTACATCCCCAGCAGCCTATCAGCCACTAATTTTTCTCCCAGAAATAACGTAGCCTTTGATTCATCTGGCATCAGCTCTAATCGTTACATCTGTTCATAAGGTGCTATGGAAAATGAGCTTAAATTTCCAGAAGTGCTGACTTCTTTCCAATAATTTATAGAAAGAAAACTTTTGGCCATGAACAAAGATACCATATCCAAGGATTTCTTTATCATTGAGAGTATTTACAGAATTTCACATTCTAAACAAAGTTTCCAGTGAGGGCCACCCAGACACTTCTGCGAGCTGAGTATGATTTACACATGCTGAGCCGGCGATGGCGACCCAGGGCACCATGGAAAAACCAGGGCTTCAGGCCTCATGGCACTCAGGGGCTAGGTCTTCCCAGGAGAAGCGCAATAAGTGCCCAGGTGGTAATTATGCCGCAGACTCTGCAAGAAAATGACAAGAGAGGTCAGTGCATGAGGACAGGACTGGTCTATGTGTGAGTCTGACCGAGGAAGGCCCATCCTTCTGTTTTCCCAACTCATTCGCCCAATTGTTGTTTTCTTCCATCTTGCTCCCAGGGCCAAGAGCAAACTTGCCTTCAAAGTCAGAATGGCTCTGGGATATAGACAACTCATTTTTCCTAGTGATTTCCCAAAGAGGTTGACAGAAGGGAAACCAGGTTGCCTATGGTCCAAATATTTTTCTTCAATAATGATATTTTATGTAGATGTAGCTCCTACACAGCAAGCTAAAATCCTGATAAGGCTATTTAAGGGCAACTCTATCTTTCTAGTTGCTCAGGCCAAAATCCGTGGATTCCAACTTGAGCCCACGAGCAAGTTTCCACAAGGCACCTCAACTGCTCCCGGGTTGGACCAAGCCCCACTAAAGCCTGCGTGACTGCAATGGCTTCCTAACTGCTCTCCCACTTCCCGTCTTACAGTCTATTCTCAACACTGATGTCAGTGTAATCCATTTAAGATGTAAATCAGATTGTGTGATTCTTCTGCTAAAAAATTTTTTAAAAACACTTCCCATTGCCCCAATCTCTCCCACGAGTGAAACTCACAGTCCTCCTCCTTGGGTCTCCCTGTGCTCTGGGCCCCGCGGTTTCTCCAGCCTCACCTGCAGCCGCTCTCCCGGGCCTGGCCCCTCCACACGGCCACATCGCATTCAAGCCTCTGCTCTAGAACATCACCCCCACCCCCCACCCCCACCACCACACCCCCTTCAAGTCTCTGCTCAGCTCTCCCCTCTTTACAAAGGCCACCCCATCAGTGCCTTTGAACTGAGCCCCCTCCCCCCAACACCCAGCTGTTTTTAATAAACACTTATCACCTAACACATCATACAGCTCACTTATGTATCTGGCTTATTGTTCACTATCTCCTGCTAGAATGTAAGCTCCATGAGAGCAGAGCATAGTGTGACATTCACTGATGCGTCCCTAGGCATGGCGCCCAGGACAGCAGGTCTAGCAGATGCTGCTGAATCACTGTGCCTGCCGACGCACCGGCCAGCGACCAGGGCTTGATTCAGACCAAGCTGGGGATACGGAGGAATGAGAACAGCAGCTCCTCAGTCCAGGCTGCTCACCTTAACAAGCAGGTGATGTCTGGCGAGTGTCTCCAGTACCGGTACAGGGAGACCTGGAGACTCGGGTGACACCTGTACTCCTTCAAGACGTTCCGGGCACTGTATAGAGAGGTTTTCTGAGGTCAGCCAAGCAACATTATCAGACTTAGTGGTCCAGTTAGGATCAACCGGATAAAGGCAACGAGCTGGGGAGGATGCTTACAAGGAGGGAGAACGAACTTAGAACCAAGGCACCTACTCCTTAAACTTATTGGTCAAAAGCAGGAACTGGCTTCTGGTGAGTCGCCTGACGTCAAATTTGCAGAGATTCTGAAACTCACGGTAGACCTGCTGTTCACTGACCCCGGGCCACCTCTTGACGTTGACGATAAGGATGGGAGGTCGGATACTGGGGTAATCTGGACCAGAGAAATTCTAGAAAACACGGAGAAGGACAAGAGAAGTTTTTCACAATTCTTATTCGCATCTTATCCAATTTGAAAATTCTGGAAGATAAATGAGGAAAGGCTCTATTTGGGTTGGGAGGAGGAATAGGAATGAACAAGTCCATGCTGGGTTTTGGTAAAAAAACACAAGAAAAAAATAACAGGATTAGTGCAAGTGTAAATATCCTCTTCAACTCTTATTTTGGTTAATATCAGACCCCCTCTAACATATCCAAGAGAAACACCAAGCAGCTTCCCACTGGGAGCCTCTAAATCGTGTAAAGGAACAAAATGGAATCTACTCACAATTTTAGGGACCCCAGCTCGGATAAGATTCACTTGGTTCACATAAGGAGACAGCACATCAAGGTACTGAGAGAAGGAGGGCTCGGGGGTGCAGCCGTCACTACGTGGACAGGAAAAACCCAGAGCATTCAGGCACACAGGCATTAATTCACAATATCCCCGCGTAGCTAAGGGTCCGGTGTCAGAACAGGGAAAGGATGCTGCCTCGGGCACCTCTACCTTCCAGGCCTTCCCTATCTTGTAGCTTGCTCAGTGTGCTTCCCCCCAACCAGCCCATCTCAAAGACCCCTCTCAACTGCCCAAGCCAAAGCAGAGCTTCCTGCTGGGTCTCCATCAGTCTGGTGACGTCTGGTGAAAAGCTTTCTGCTGACAACACTAGCAACAGGCTCAGAGAACGAATGAGAGGTCATGCGTTCAGGGGAGGCTCTGCCCGAGCCTGGGCCCCACCCCCGTCTGGACACCGCCCATTCACCTGAGCACTGGACCCATGCAAAGCACAGGCTCTGGAGCCAGGCAGACCTGGGCAGGCTACCTGTCTCTAAACCCAGCAGGTTTTTTCAAGTCATGAGGATTACAAGAAATAAAAGAAAGATGGCAAGCCCAGGTGCCCAGGGCACAGAGGCCCTCAACTGCTCCTGGCTCCCATGTCCACCCAGCACACACGCATCTACCGTCAGGGCTAAAACACCGTCTAACCACAGGAGAGAGAGGGCAGGAGCAGTTTCTTAACTTAAAAGCATAATGTCAATGTGTCATAAAATATTTATACTTAAATACCCATTATTAAAATGGACAAATATAGGGAAGCGGCTGTGGCTCAATCAGTAGGGCTCCCGTTTGCCATGTGGGAGGCCCCGGGTTCGGCGTGGTTGGCTGACCCGGCGAGCACAAGCAGCAAGGGGGGGATAAATGAATAAATAAATAAAATAAAAAAATCTTAAAAAAAAAAAAAAAAAAAATGGACAAATATAGACAGTACCCAATTTAACATACTATAGTCCAAAAATAGGTTTCCAAAGTCAATTGTTTGACTAGTAGGACAATCTTCCCCAAAGAACACTTTACAATTTTGGTCAGGCCCTTGAGCTGGCCCACTAAACCCTATTTAACAAATGAATTCACCAGGGAAGGTACCAAATACATATAATTTCTAAAGTGCCGAGCACTGCAGATGTCAAGAAGGATATGGCTGTGGGAAAATGCATTTAGGACTCCAGTTTGAGGTTTTAAGAACCTCTCTCCAGTATACCTTATTCCAAGTCTCTGCCCTTCTCCCCAACCTATGTGAACCTCCACTATGAATCACCTGTTGACCTGAATGCTTTGTCTTCCTACCTTGTCTTTATTTACAAGTAGATAATAACACCATTGCTTTGCAGACAAAGCAAGCAGATGATGCTGAGAAGTACTGAAGCAGGTATGATGACCTAAACCTAACTCCACTGCCTGGGTCTCCTGACATGGGCGAGTTCTCCCGATCCCGAAACAGCAAGTAGTGAGGCAAGGACCCACACAGGCTGAGGCAGGGCGAGAGGAAGGGGCTTTTCCTGTGAAGGAAGGTCATTTTTCCACACCTATATGTTGGCTGCTGCCCTGTCAGGGCCTATCTCCACAAATTACATTCTTCATTCTCCTCTCATGGCACTAAAGACTTCTTGGCTTACAGCAAGGGCACAATAAATCTTGACCAATAAATCTGGATTAAAAGGAAGATACACTTACCCATGCATTCTCTGAAGGAGTAAGTGGGCCACTTTCAAAAGAACTGGGGGAAAAAAGCTAGAAATTTAATAGACTTCGAGTCTCATTTTCATCATCTTATCAAAATATGTGAACAGAGCACACACACAAAAAAAGAAAGCAATAATGTGAACTGTTTTACTTCCATTATGTGTAAACCAACTTAAAAAAAAAAAAAAAAAAAAAAAAGGAGAACCTGGGGATAGCAAGGGTTTATCATGAATAAAAACATAATTTCTTCTAAAAGTTTTAATAATGGAAGGTGGTGATGGTGGCAAACAAAGTACTTAATGCCACTTAACTGTCCACTTAAAAATACTTGAAATGCAATTTTTATGTTATATATGATACCACAATTTTTAAATATCTTCTTTTAAAAAAACAGCAATTCTTACCTGATCCACAAAGAAAGGCATCATAAGCTGCTTCATGGGGGCACTTTGTCTCAACTGAAACATTTTCCCATAAGTATAAGAGAAAGCATTGAACAGTGATCAGAACCACCACCTGGGAAAGGAAGTCTCTATTCCCCACCCTGGTTCAACACGGGTGCCAGCTGTGGCACTTACAGCCAATTTCTGCTCCTCCACAGACTGTGTGCCCTTCCCTCCAACCCCAACGAACCTTCCCCAACTTTTCCATGGTGGCAAGAGCATCCAAGAGGAGGAGAAAGCAGTGAACCATGAGCTTCCAAACAGGCTAAACTCCACGTCAAAGAGGAAAGAGTCAGTTCCACAGGATCTCTAATCCTTTCTAGGATAACTCAGTCTGAAGGAGGGAGGGCCATTTGAAGTAGACCATGGGAAAACTACAAAGGAAAAAAGCCCTCCCACACACCTGCTGTATGTTGAGACTAGTGTAGAGGAAAAAATTCTCAGCTCTAGCACCTCAGTCGTTTGCCATGTGTGAAAGGCACTTGATCTAAGGGGAGCATACCATATTTCTCACATTTGCTTGCATGAACAATCACTGGACCAGATTTCTTGGTGGGGTTCAAGTCACTATTAGAGAAGGAAAATAGGACAAAAAAAAAAAATTCCCTGAAAATAATCTTGCTTGTCCCCGCACCCACCCTCCCAGTCCCTTAAGTTAATAAAAATAAAAATGTCATACTGGGACTCCTTTAAAATAAAATTTAAAAAAACACGGACCTAGGCATGAACAGACAAGTCATTGTAACTGGGTAACAGGATAAGAGAAAGAGAACCCCAGTGCAAGAGACTCCAACCAGATCATTCTGGGACATTCGAACATTTGACACAAGTCTAGGTACCACAATAAATAAGTCCCTTGCCCTCATGAGGCTGCTGGCTAGAGGTATGAGTAACAAATACAGAGACAATTACAACTGCACCTTATAAATGCAACTTCAGGCATTCAAGAGCAAAGGCTTCCTGAAGTAGGCGGTACTAGAGGGTCTTAAACTACAGGTATTTGGAAGAAATGGGGTGGTGTCTGGAATGTCAAGCCTGCAAAGATGAGGAAGAGAGAGCAAGGCCTGATCAGGTGCCCCTGGGAAATTAAGTGTGGTTTGGGCCACTCTGTGACGAGCAGGAACTAGGCAGTGAAGGGCCTCATGTGCCATATGGAGACTTCCAGAACCACCGAGAGATTTTTAAGCAGAAAAATGGCCCAGTCATATTCACGTTTCAGAAAGAGCACTCAACTGGTATTGTGGGAAATGAAGTAGGACCCACCACAAGGCTGCAGTACCACACAGTGGGCTGCTACAGTCACACTATCACTGGAATGAAAAGTAAAAGGCTGAACCAAGCCAACGATACTGGGAATGCTGAGAAATGAACAGACTGCAAAATGATTTAGGAAGTAAGATCAACAGGACCCGGATGTCTAGAAAGCCTCAGATATCCGGGTAAATCAAGGCAGCATTCAACAAGGAATCCTTCCTTTCATTTGTTGGCCAAAAAAATCTTTTCACACCTCTGTCTGCTTAAATTCCCTGAGCCTTAATTTTCTCATCTGCAAAATGGGCCTGATAATTGTACCCATGCCATAGCGTGTCTGTTTGTATTAAGAGAATTGTCAACAATCTCAGTAGCTAATATTTTAAAAACACATATGGATAAGGCATGGTTCTAAGGGTTTTTCCTTGAATTAACTCATTTAATCCTCATAACTACCTTGTGAGCTACATGCTATTGTCTCCTCATTTACAGAGCATATAACTGAGGCACAGAGAAATTAAGTAGTTTCCCCAAGGTTATTCACAAAGCTAGTGAGTGGCAAAGCTAGGATTTAAACCCAAACAGGGAAGCGGCTGTGGCTCAAGTGGTTGGACTCCCGTTTACCATATGGGAGGCCCTGGGTTCGATTCCTGGGGCCTCCTGGTAAAGATGAGCTGACAGCTGGCGCAGCGCAGCGAGCTGGCACAGCAAGATGACGCAACAAGGTGCGACAAGCAGACAGAAAAACGCACAAATGGACACAGCGAGCACAAGCAGCAAAGGGGGGGAGATAAATAAATAAAATAAATCTTTAAAAAAAATAATAAACCCAAACAGCCTAGCTTCAGAGCCTATGAATTAAAAAATAATTTCCTCTCTCTTACACACACACATAAATGCACACGCTCACACACACACACACCCCTCAGCATCATGTCTGGTATCATTAGGACTCAAAAGATGTGCCTGGCACAGGAGTAGGCTTGAGGGACAGGAAGAAGGTGAATGCCAAGTTGAAGGCACCTGTGGGACGTCTAAGGTAGAATTATCTGGAAGACAGTTGGTCAAACTAAATGTTCCAGAGCTGGCGGGATCTGGGCTACAGATGCACACAAGTGGTGGCAGCTGAAACGATGGAGTGGATCAGGTCTCCAAGGCTCATGGTAACAGGCAAGAGGAAAGACCCTTGAGAGAAAATCTAAGAGACAAATAAGAAGAACAAGATCTTGCAAGGAACTGATTTAAAAACAAGAAGAGTGAAATCTAGGGGAGTGGTACAACAGAAGAAGGGAGGCGAGAGAGGCCGAGAGCATTGAGTGCCATAAGAAACAAGAGTTAGCATTTGCCACGCTATAGGTGTGTCATCTCACCAACTAAGGTGATGGGTCGGTTCCTGCTGGGTGACCTTATCAGAAGCAGCTTCAGTGAGGGGGAAGACAGTCTGACTGCAGTGGGCTGAGTTAGTGGCCTATAGAGAGACTTGCTGCAAAGGGAAGAACAAACAGTGGTAGCTACAGTAGAAAGCTGAGTCAAAAAGAAATTTTAAGTTAGGAGAGCAGATTTGGATGCCAAAGGAAAAAAATCCATGAAAGGGGAGAGGTTGAAACACCTCAGGGGAAGGACAATCAGTAGTGGAAGGTTGCTGACATGTGGGGAGGACGGAACCCAGGAAAGACGAGCTGCAGGAAGGCAGCCTGTTCTGTCTTTGTAGGTGGCACATGGTAGGTGTTTCTATCTCCTGACCAGTGGGAGAGGTGATGACAAATATGACAATAATTGCACAATTGTTCTTGGAGGAGAGGGCAGGGAATTGAGAGATTTCCTGTCTTTAGCCTCTTATTTTCTTCTTGGAAATGAGAAGCAAGAGGGTCTTCTGGGAAATGAGAAGATGAAGCCTAAGGGGCTAGAGGAGACCACAGAGTCTGAAAGAACTGATGCTGTGAACAGGAGAGAGCATTTGTTAGAACCCAGAGGCCTGCTGAGCAGAGAGAGGCCAGCTGAGGCTGCAGACCACAAATCTACAGTGGCATCCATGTGTACGGTCACACGAAAGTGACCACAGGGACATGCAGCCTCTTTCTTTCCAAAAAGGCCACACTATCAGCTGACACCAATGCCATCATCTCCCCCTCTGTAGCTTGTGGGTACTCCCAGCAGGGGAGAAAAGAGGGGCCCAGCAGCCTCCTGTCCACTCCAGCACTGTTTAGGAAACACACTCTCTACTGGCACTCACTCCCTGAATGGTCAGGGTTGTGCAAAAGGCAGGTGCTCCTTTTCCTACAGTAAGGCCAGGGACTAACCTGGGCTTTAGGATCACTCACCATTCATGTTTAATGTGCACCTACTGTGCCTCACACTGTTGTAGGCCCATAGGAAACAACAGGGAACAAAAGAAAAAAACACCTGCTCCCATGGAGCTCATCACTCCAGTAATCAGAGACAAAGCCAAAGAAAAATAAAACCCTGGCCAACAGAAAACTCCATATAATTAAATGGCTATAGGTACTTTACCTCTAGGACAGTATCACTCAGCATCAGCACTACTAACGTTTGGAGCTGGGTGGTTCTTTGCTGGGAGTGCTCTCCTACACATTGTAGGATGAGTAGCAGCATCCTTGGTCTCTACCCACTTGTTGCCAGTAGCAACCCCACTCCCAGTTGTGACAACCAGAGATATCTCCAGACATCACCAAATGTGCCCTGGGGTGAGACCCCTTTCCCACAACTAAGAACCACCACTCTAGGAACAGCTCCAGAAAAATGCCTTCCTTACCTGTTTAGGACGTCATAGACTTCTGAAAGATTTGAAACCCTTGGGAAGTTCAGTTCCTATAATTATGGAAAACAAATCAAGGGGAATAAAACATTTGTGCTTTTCTTTAGTATCTGCTTCAAGTGTTACCAAATGGTCATTATAATGACCGGGGGCGAAACGGATGTGGCTCAAGCAATTGGGCTCCTGTCTACCATATAGGAGGTCCAGGGTTTGATTCACAGAGTGAATGGCCCACGCGGAGTGCTGGCGCAGCAAGATGACGCAACAAAAAGAGACACAGAGGAAAGACAATAAGAGACGCAACAGACCAGGGAGCTGAGGTGGCGCAAGAGATTGAGTGCCTCTCTCCCACTCAGGAAGGTCCCAGAATCAGTTCCCAGTACTGCCTAAAGAGAAGACAAGCAGACACAGAAGAAAACACAGAGAGCAGACAGGGAGCACAAAACGTTGGGGGCGGGGGTCAAGAAATAAAATAAATCTCTGGAAAAAAAAAAAAAAAAAAGACCTGGGGAAAGGCTAACTCCTACAACTTTCTCTCTCTCATCCAACATTCTAGCTATCCTATTCCTTAATCAGCATGTCAAGTTACCAACTATCCTTGGATTTCCTGTAAAGGCCCAACAACCCAGACTGGGAAAGCACATACACACAACTCATACCATCTTTTTTAAAACAGGTTTTGAAGGAATCCAAAGTACTAAAATGAGGCCAAGAACCCATATTTAGAATACCAGGCATTATAAGGATTAGGCGGCCTAAGAGTCTGTCACATGTTGTAAAGAAAGGAAAACACATCAGTTCTATCAATCAGCCCCAAGATTCTTCCCTAGGACTCAGTTTATATGGAGACTGGCAGGCAACACAGAATACTATTGTAGCTAAAAAATACAGAGCACAAACAATACTGTGCAAAAATGTATCAAATAATCCATTCCCATTTTTGTGGTTCCCCTTCTTGAATAATTTACTTTACATGGTCAGCTTACAGCTTTAAAACATTGACCCAATTTCTCTTTTCTCTGTTCCTCAGTTTAATTTCTAAGCAGCATTTAAATCAGTTGGTCCTTCTGTTCTCCATGTGTAGTGTACAACCCTGACTGCAAATTAGTACACTTGGGGCTTTTTAAAAATCCCAAAGCCTGGGCCCCACCCAAGATCAGATGGGAAGCTGGGCTTGGGACTCAGGCAGCAGTATGTAATTTCCTAGGCGATTCCAATGGGCAGTAAGGGTTGAGAATCCATTACACCTTGAGGTCTGGTAAAAATGTGTACTATTTGTCAAGAGGGGACCCCACCCAATGCTCTTTAAGCATTTTGCAAATTTTTACTAAGCATGTACCAAGTTCTAAAACAAACCATTCCATCATCTGATCCTAAATAAGCACAGGAAGTAGAGACAAGAAAGTTAAAACATGGAAATTTTAATGAGGTAAGGAAAATAATTATATATAATATGATGACCCTGACGCGCCAAAGGACAAAACGAAGCAGATACAAGTTTTAAAATATGAGAAAAATGGGGAAGCGGCTGTGGCTCAATCAGTAGGGCTCCCGTTTACCATATGGGAGGCCCTTGGTTCAGTTCCCGGGGCCTCCTGGTGAATGCGAGCCCGCCCGCACGGCGTGGTTAGCTGACCCAGCGAGCACAAGCAGCAAGGGGGGATAAATGAATAAATGAATAAAATCTTTAAAAAATATATATATATATGAGAAAAGTGGTTCAAAGACCAAAAAAAAAGAAAAAAAATAAGAGAAAGGGAAAGGTATATGGCTACACATTAACAGAACAAAGCATTCCTTACTCAAAGCAATTTATTAATTTACCTTCCAGATATCCTTTGTCACATTCTTTGTGTCAATGAGAGTAGGAAATAGGTTGTGAATGTTCACCTTGAATTGATTGTAACTTTCTGAGGAGAAAGAAGACCCAGAGAGTCAGAAATAAGCTTATTTGTTGGTAAAAGTGGGAAGGAAAATTCTCCAACCTAGCTTGTCTCCAACACCAGCTAATAAATAAAACTAACAAAAACAAAATAAGAAATGTAAACACCCTTAACTTTATCATTAAGGATTTCTCATATCAAACCAACCTGCCATCACCATTTTTAATAGTAAAAGCCAAATGGTTTTCCATTAAAATCAGGATGTTTTCTATTGACAACATTAATTAATATCATTTTGGAAGTTCTAGCCAATGGAAGAAGACAATGGGAAATAGAGGTATTATTGGAAAGGCAGAGATGAAGTCATCATTTGAGAGAAAATCCAAGAAAAATCAAGAAAGACCATGGTAATGAGAAAGTAGCCTGATTTAAAAAAAAACAAAAAACAAAAAAACTATGAATTTGTGTATTTCTCAAAGTTATATATACATGCATATAGTTTAGAGGTTTATTGGAGGGAAAAAAAAAGCCTGCAATCTCCTTCCCAGTACCTTCCCAATTCCTACTCCCCAAAGGCAATTAACTACTTTCAATTATTTTTCTTTTAGTATTTATTTATTCCCATATCTCTAAATAACCTGCTTCTGCTGCTAGTTGATTTTTTCGATTTTAGGTATTTAACTCAGAAAATTTACTGACTCCCCACTAGGTCTAAGAGGCTGATGAACTCTTCTCTTACCCCTCCCCGTCATGCATGTCCCACCATAAGAAGCCCCATCTTCACTTACTGTTATATCAACTTACTACAATCACACAGCCATAACTCACAAAAGGGCTGTGTGGTTTCTACAACCCCTTTTGTACATTTTGTTCTTTCAGGGATTGTATGTGTGTGTGTTGCTGTTTGCTTAGATTTGTGTGAGTGCTTATTAATTTTATCCCCTCTCTTCCCCCAATTTTCAATCTTCTCTCAATATGCTCAAACTCAGGTGTTTTATCATTTTTTTGAAGAACACTCTCCTGGAATCTTACCCCTTTTAATCTAGACATGTTTCTCTTTACATTTATTAACTCATTTAATCCCCCTCAAACTCTACAATACTGGTACTACTATCGTCCCCATCATACAGGTAAGGAAACCACGAATAGAGACAAGTTAAAGTAACTTGCTCAAGACTGCACAGGTAATGAGGAATCAAGCTCGGCTCTGGGCTCCATGCTTTTAACCACGATGCTACACTGCGGTACATGCAACAAGAGATTCAGCCATGGCAAGTTATGACAGTATCGCACAGGCATTACAAAGTGGCATTAGGTTTTTAACCACACAGATAAATGCTTTGGGTAAGGGAGAGAAACTCAAAATCAAATACATGCTCAAACACATAAAAACTCACACCAGAGGAAAAAAAGCAAAAAAAAGCATTAGGATTACAGTTGAGAGCAAAGGGGACCTCTCTCCTTCATACGTTTCTGATTTTGCCAAGTTTTATACACTGAGCTTAAACATCTTCGATGATGGGGAGAGATCAGTTCAAAGTAGACTGACGTTCTCTGCCTGGCCTCTCTAGAATGTGAAAGAATGGGCACTTGAGGGGCTATCTTGGGAACACGATTCTGGACCAATTCCCTTGCCAGCTGGCAAAGCAGGGTAAAAAGACAGAGGATGACAGATGTGCTCCTACCTGGGAGGGGTCTGAAGAACTTCTCATGAAGATGCAGCAGATCCATCATCATATTATGTCCAACCAAGGGCTACTTGGAGTAAATCGACGGGTTAAGAGAAATAGAACTTTAAATGATAAAAAAATAAAAACAGGTACCCCAGACTAAGAGCAGTTTCCAGCAAAGGATTTAGCTTTAGAACTCCCTGCAACTCTAGTCACATGATAATTCCATCCTTACCCTTGTTCCATCCCCACAAGAGGCAGCCCAATTGCTGAAAGATCTTAAGGAATCTTATTTTACTGCTGAAGGATCTGAGTATCAGTATCTACAGCTAGAAATACAGCAACTGCTAAAGGCCAAGGAAAGACTTTTTTCCCCCTACCTTCTTGGCTTTTGCCAGTATCTGGAAAAAGACAGAAAAACCTCTTGCAGAGAGAAGAATCTTCTCCTTCCAGCAGCTCTCTCGATGGCAGGAGGTGTTCTCAAGATACCAGCGATATTGTTTGCTAACTTTCTTCACTATCACCTGAAATGGAAAGTACAGACGTGTTCCCTGAATCCTGGGCTACTGGTAAAGTCAAGAGAAATAGTTCTTCATCTCAAAACAGAGGGGGCAGAGGGTGGGAAGGGAGAGAGAGGCCAGATGTGGCCGAGAAAGACATGAAGGAGCTGCTAAGGACCCCCCATTCCCGAGGTCAGAACTCACTCCTTGATCTGTCAGCACCGTCCAGATGTTGGGGAGGGCTTGCCTCAGCACTAACTGGACCTCAAAGGCCTGGAACCCTGCGGCAGGAAACAGGAGGCTCACATAGAACCCCCCACAGAATCTGCAATGGCTTTCCACTTTCCCCCAGAAGAGAAGCCCAAGAGGAACAAAAATCTCGAGGATGAATGGATGCAACAGAAAGGCAGTTCTTAGGCTAGCCTAAAGCCCATGAGTCCACACAGCAGGGTCATGACATGCTCTAGGGCAGCATTCTCCAAATTTTGGTCTAGGACCACTCAAAGTATTTAGGGCCCCAAAGAGTTTTGTTTATGTCGGTTCTAGCTATTGATGGGGACCATGTTAGAAATTAAAACTTATAGTTGGAAGTTTTCTCTGAAAATAAAACATTATACATTACCCTAAAAATTTTATGAAAAATAACTTTTAAAAAAAGTTAGTGAGCACAGTGACATTGTTTTACATTTTTTCAAGTCTCTTTAATGTCTGGCTGGAATCTTCTATCTGCTTCTACATTTGCTCTATTGTGATATGTTATCACCAAAGCACGTGAAGAAAATCCAGCCTCAAACAGGTATGTAGTTGGAAAAGAGAAGAGAATCACTAGCCTTATCAGATGATTTTGGATCACCTTCTTCAAACACTACACCAAACTTTGACGAGTGGTAGTTTCTTAAAGATTAGTCACAATATGGAATTGAAAGCATTACCAATGGACTTCTTGTACTATTTCACTACAACACACTGATCTCTCTTGCACTTTGAATGGATCTTCACCATGATTTTGTAATATTGCACATTGGTTATTTGGAAAACACTGGTTTGCTGAGTCATGCAGATCTTCCAAATGTTCATGCATCTCATTACAGAATACAAACAAAAGACATTTGTAAAGATAATCACTGATCTCATCAGAAAAATCTTAGTATTGGGAAGCTGTCCAGTTTTGGTGGCAGATACAAGTTTTCCAAAATGCCAGCTTTTGATTGAAATCTTGAATTTCATCACCAGCAAATACTGTCCGTTATTTCTCTTGACTTGACTGAAAGGCTTGCTTTTCTCATGCAAGAAAACAGCTGCAAAATACCCATGTCTAAATAACCACAGTTAGTTATTTTAAGTAAAAATGTTTCATGGGAGAAAGAAAGTGGCTAGTTTAGCTCTCAACTCAACAAACTGGATAAGTGCTTTTCCTCAAGACAACCATCGTACTGGTATGTATTGATATGCAGCACCAATGTTTGATGCATTCTTATTTTCACATACAATATATTAAAGATGAGTAAACAAAATGTAAGATTTAATAAAAGTAATTATTACTTCTTTACTGACAAGGTTCTTAAGTAAAATTTGTTTTTGCTGTTTTTTTTTTAAAACTGAGCATAAGTGGTAATGAAGAACCCTGACAACTTGTTGCTTCTGCCTCAATTTGTGCTCAGGTCTCGGGAGGGTTACCCATCACTGCTTCAGCACCATCAGTGCAAATGTTGCAATGATAACGGCAAGTCATAACCAAGTGAAATCTTGAAGATAGTTTGACCTTCAACCCCTTAAAAGGATCTTAAAGACCCCAGGGATTTAGAGACCAGGCTTTAAGAACTGATAATCTAGGATATGTCCATTGTGATTCCACATGGACATTCATTGGGGGGAGAATTCAGATATTAACAAAAGTAAATAAAATAAGAATACTCCAAGCTCTTGGGATTGCAATAAAGTAGATGCCCCGAGTGGAACTTCACTTCTTAAGTCTTCAGATTCAAAGTCGAAAAGCCTTCAACTTTTAAATTCAGGTCAGAGCTTCAGCTAACCACAAGGACTACCTATCTACAGAGAAAATAGTGGCATCCAACTCAGTTGTTAGGTTTTCAGGCCCACGATCCCTGGAGAAAATAGGCTAAGTTTCCCCTAACTGCTAGTCTAAGTCAGCTCCAAGGTCGGGAGGGACCAGCCCTCAAGCCTACCAGTTATCCCAGCAAGAGTCATCCAATTGCCCTCCTCTGCCAGGTCCAGCCACCGTGTTACTTCATCAATCACCACCTTGATTTGGTCTTTATCCAAAGAACTGAAAAATGGGGCAAATGTCAGTGGAAATGCTGGACCAAACCACATCAGAACGACAGATAATTTTTTAATGTGAGGTGTTTCTGAGATCTCCAGTTTAATGTGATCTGGTGAAGAAAATGGATTCTTCCCCCCCACCCCCCAAAAAAGACCATTATAATGAAAAATAAAAAATAAAAACCAGTATATAACAAGTCTTTTTATGTAACAGAAGTCAAACACTTGGCCTGTACCCTCACACATGTTCACAGGGATATGTTTCATCTCTCTCTGCTTCATTATGAGGTATGAAGGAAAAGTTACTGGGATGTGGCCATCACTAAGCATTACTATCAGTACTGTCTTTATTCTGCTTTCAGAAGTGATAAAAGCACCATCTGCTTTTATCACAGACAAGGACTTTGGTAAATACGGCTTCTCCTGTGTTAGAAAAATTAGAACATAATGTTATTTTGAGATAAGGAAAGACCTGGCTCCAACATCAGAAAATAACAGAAGGTGAAAAATTTCAAATGTGTTTTTCCATTCAAAAAGCTACATTCTTATAAGAACACCAAGTAGAATTTTTTTTTTTTTTTTTTTTTTTTTTTTAGGAGATACTGGGGATTGAACCCAGGACCTCATACATGGGAAGCAGGAGCTCAACCAATGAGCTACATCCACTCCCCCAGCTAGGATTTTAAAAACTCCAACATCACCTAGGATAATTTTCTGGGCTGGATAATCAATCATAATATTTCAGAGTTAAAAAGTTGTCTAACGGGAAGCGGCTGTGGCTCAATCAGTAGGGCTCCCGTTTACCATATGGGTTCGGTTCCCGGGGCCTCCTGGTGAAGGCAAGCCCGCCTGCACGGCGTGGTTAGCTGACCCAGCGAGCACAAGCAGTAAGGGGGGGATAAATGAATAAATAATTAAAATCTTAAAAAAAAAAAAAAAAAAAGAAGAAATGAAGTTGTGTAGCATATGACAACATGCATGAACCTGGAGGACATTAAGTTGAGTGAACCAAGACAGACGCAAAAGGACAAATATTGTATGATTTCACTATTATGAACTAAATATAATGAGTAAACTCATGGGGTTAATAGCTAAAATATAAGTCACCAGAGAACAGAATGTGGTTAGAAAATGGAAAGTTGAGGTTTAATCTGTGCAGAATCGGTAAAAAGTTGTTTGGAAATGTTTGGAAATGAATAGAAATGGTGAAAGCACATCACAGAGTTTGTAATTAGTAGTGCTAACATGGGTATGGTAGCGGTTTGTTGTTTTTTGCTTTTTTTGAGTAATGAAGACGTTCTTATGTTGATTAGCTAGGGTGATAAGTGAACAGCTCTGATTGTACAAAATGCCACTGACTGTACACTTTGGATGTATTGTATGGTTTATGAACAACAACAACAAAATAATAGCATGGGGAAGGGGAATATACCAAATATAAGAAACGGACTATAGCTAGTAGTAATACTTTGATGATGCTCTTTCATAATTTGTCACAAATGTTTCACAACAATGCAAGGTATTTGTGGTGGGGTGATATATGGGAGCCCTGTATGATGTTATGCATGTTTGTTTTATAAGTTTACAACGTTTACTTATTGCTCATGTACGTTATTGTATTGATATACTTCAATAAATTGTTTTTAAAATGAAAATAAAAAGTTTTCTACCGTAACCCCCTTCATGATAAAGGCAGAAAAATCTAAAGTCCACATAGATTAACGTGACTTGTTGAAAGTCACTCAACTAGTTACAAGTTGTGCCCAGACTAGAATCCAGGTCGCCTGCTCTTTCTTCCACCCATAACTGCTCTGTCACTCTGGTCACTCCTGATTCTAACTCTACAGCTGTGTTTCAAGTACCATCACTGGCAATGGAGACAAAAAAAAAAAAAAAAAGGCTGAAACCCTGCCCTCTGGGAACACAGATGGGTCACACACAGCAGAATCAAATACATCTGCGGAGAGGCCCAAGTTCTAAGGCTGGTGCACAGCACAGAGGGCCTAGCCAAAGAAATCCATGATTTACCCTTGAAAAAACCCTTTAAAGAGCACAGTGAAGACCAACACATTATCTCACAGCAAATCCAACAGAATCTTTTTTTCATTCTTTCCTTCCAGTGCTAGAATAGAATTCCCATGTGCTTCAGATTTCTTTTTGCTCCTTCATTTTTTTTTATTTTATTTTTTATTTTTTTACCGAGAGGTCCCAGGGATCAAACCTGGGTCCCTCCATATGGGAGACAGACACCCAACCATTTGAGCCACATCCATCCCCCACTCCTTCATTTTTTAATATGAAAAAAACACTCAATACAGCGAGAGAGGTTTGCATGGGAGCTCCACCTGAAGGAGTAAAGAGCCGAATACCAGTTCTCACCTCCAGCTCAGGATGAAATCACCAGGCCCACAAACTGTTTCGTTTTGACTGAGCCCATGTAGTTGAAGCCATTTACTTATGTGTGTATGACGTGACAGCGCCATACTACTGAAAACAGCATACCTACCTACAGGAAATGCAAAAAGCAGAATAAAAACCGAAAACTGCTTGAAGAAATCTGCTTTACCTGCGAACTCTCCAGTTCCCAGTCAGGATATTGTGCTTAATTTTCTTTTCTTGTTCTTCATTCATATATGGGATTCCATTTTTGAGAAACTAAAGGCAGGAATGAAACAGAGACTAGCTGGAAGAATCCTCTGTGGCAGGCAGCAGAGGGGAAAGAAAGCTTTTGATTTCATGTGGACAAAGAAGAAAGGGGAAAGGAAATGGGGCATCAACCACTTAGAACAGATAACTTAAAACAGTTATGCTTCCCTCCTCCAATGCCATACCTTGTTATAGTCGAAGCCATATTGATTCAAAAACTGAACACTAGAAGCCTGGAAAGAGAATTCTGAATCCAAAATCCCGAATGTTGTAGGGAAGAGAAAGAAGTTACATGAATGGGCTATATACCTGTTTAAAAACAAAAAAAAGAGAAAGAAACAGAGAAAAGGCCAAAATTATTTTTAAAATGCTGGCTCATAGAACAGGCTTCAGAGTAGGCTCTTTAACAAGTATCTGAATGTTTCAAATACTATGAGTCAAGGACCAAAGAAAACAGACAGTGGTCCTGTTCTCAGGACAGAGTCTACTGCACAGACAGGCCTGTAAACAATGTCTCCAAGGCTGCTATTGAGGCAACCAGCAGAGCTGAACACACTCATGTTTATAGATGGGTGCCATTCTGAGAGACCAGGCATTATTTCTGACTGGCTGGTGCCTGTGTTCTGACAGATAAGGATTTTAAATATCACTGTCACTATGGTATAACACACTGTGTTAATTGCCATAATGAAGGTGCATACAAGAGACAACAGAAACAGAGAAAGGAGCACTTTAAAAGTATAGGGCAGGGAAGCGGCTGTGGCTCAATTGGTTGGGCTCCCGTTTACCATATGGGAGGCTCCGGGTTCAGTTCCCAGGGCCTCCTGGTGGAGGCAAGCCGGCCTGCACAGCGCAGTGAGGTGATGGCCGGCACAGCGCAGTGAGCGAGCTGGCGCAACAAGATGGCGCAACAAGATGACGCAACAAAGGGAGACAAGCAGACACAGAAAAATGCACAGCGAATGGACACAATGAGCACAAGCAGCAAGGTGGGGGATAATTAAATAAATTAAAAAAATAAATCTTAAAAAAAAAAAAAAAGTATAGGGCAGGTGAGTGGATGTGGCTCAAGCAGTTGAGCTCCTGCTTCCCAGATGGGAGATACTGGATTTGCTGTTGAGTAGACAACAAGCAAAAACAAATGAGCAGGGAGAAGATATGGCTCAAGTAATTAAGTACCTCCCACACGGGAAGTCCCAGGTTTGCTTACCGGTGCCTCCTGAGCAAAAACGACGAGCAAAAACGACGAGCAAAAACGACGAGCAAACAGATGAGGGAGCCATCTTAGGTGGGGAAAAAAAAAAGTATAGGGCAGGAAGTGGGTGTGGCTCAAGCGGTTGAACGCCCGCCTCCCACAAGAGAGGTCTCAGGTTTAGTTCCGGTACCTCCCGCAAAACCAAACAACAACAAGCAAAACAAACAAAAGAAAACTCAGGGAAGCTGATGTGGCTAGGTAGTTGTGCACTGGCTTCCCACATATAAGGTCCAGGGTTCAATCCCCAGCCCCTCAAAAAAAAAAAAAAAAGTACAGGGCAGGGGTGTCAGGAAAGGTACCACAGTAAAGGCACTACTAAAAGAAAGGCTTGAGGCTGGAATATGCAAAGGAGACAGCAAGCCCAAGGGTACAGAGACAGGAGAGAATATAGGGTGTTTCTGGGGCATAAGTGAGGCAGAATATGAAGAAGAGCAAGATAAACAGGCAAGAGCCATGTTTTGCAAAAGGTCTTTATACATACTTGTTTGATTCTCCTTTAACACTGGAAAACACAGACAATCCTAGAAGAATGATAACAGAGAGAATGAATACCACAGAAATGCTACCTGGAGTTAGCTACAAAGACAAAACATTTTGAACAGGACTTTACATCCAAAGATACTGTTGTAGACTTTAAAATAGGATAACATCTTTATTTAAAATAAAAAATAAAAATAAAAGAGAGAGAAAGAGACAATTAGGAAAGTTAGAAAGCCAATCTGTAGACACATCCTTTTTCCAGGTAAACATTAGTAGAGCTCTCCTTGACTCACAACAGCAGTATGATAAAGTGGAGAGTCCAGAACATTTTAAGCTTGAAGATCTATATAGGGTGGTATGTAAGCAATAAGCTCACAATGATTTTAAAAGTCAGTGCAGCCTTGAAGTTCAGAAAAGTTCATTATTTTCCAAAGAGCATGCTCAGCAAAAAAGTCACTTGAAAAAAAAAAGTAGACAACTACATAAGGTCTACCTGGTGGGGAGAGGGTAGTCAGCCTACTGAATATCCAGGCAAGAAGAAAGATTGAGTAAAGGCAGATTTAATACATAAGAACAGTCAAACTGAAATTCACTTCGAAGTTACTAAAATATAACTGTGGATAGTTCTTCAAACACAAGAAAATATTTCAAAACTAACCAGAGGAAATCTGAAACCATAAAGTGAAAGATTTATAAACTCAACTACTTAAAAATCTCTGTACTGTTAAAAAGACCATACACACAGGGAAAGACGTCAACGTGGGGGTGAGTGGATGGAAACAGAAACATAACAAACTGCTGTTTCCCTTTACTTTTCAAAAAGGTCTTACAAGAAACAACCACAACACAAAAATAGCAAAGGACAAGGATAGACAATTCAGAGGAACACACACTGATGTTCACAATTACTCCTAATAAAAGGGTCAGCAAAATCCAGCCCATGGCCTGTTTTTGTAAAGTTTTAGTGGAATACAGACACTCGCTCATTGACATATTACCTATAATTGATTTTTTGCACAATGATGGCAGAATTGATAGCTGTAACACAGGCCGTGTGGCCCTCAAAGCCTAAAATATTTACAGAAAAAGTCTGCCAACACCTGTACAAATCAAGATACAAAGATTAAAATATAAATCGAAGGAAGTGGATGCGGCTCAAGAGATTGAGCACCTGCTTCCCACATAGGAGGTCCCGGGTTCAGTTCCCAGTGCCTCCTAAAAACCAAAGAAACAAGCAAACAAATGAAAAAACCAACACAGGGGAGCCAATGTGGCTCAGTGGTTGAGTGCCAGCTTCCCACATATGAGGTCCCGGGTTCAATCCCTGACTCTAGTAGCTCAAAAAAAAAAAAAGGTAATGTAAATAAGTCTTATTAGGAGACTGAGTCCATAGACACACACATTCGGAGTTTGGACTATATGCAACTGTTCAAAAAGAACAGGATATCTATCTGTATCTGCTGATCTAGGCAGCTCTCCAGACCACACTAAAAAAAAAAAAAAATCAAACTGTAGAATAAAATGTTAATCGACAAGAAACCGTAGCAGTGATTGTTCCTTAAGGCTGATTCATTTAGACATGTAAACAGTGCTGCTAATTTAAGTTTCTGCTTGTTCCAAAGCATTAGGTCCCATAAGCATAGCACAGTCAGAAACCAACAAGCACACAAAATGTCACCTAATACCCTTGAAATAAACATGAAAGCTGTTTTTACCAGCAGGAAACAAAAGAAATGAAAATATCTTTTCCAGTAACTCATAACAAGTAGCTGGATATTAAACTCACCAATCTGACAGATTGTAAATTGTTGAACACTCTGACGGGTCTTTAGATACCACTCCGATGGCAAGTCAAAAAGACTGTGGAAAAACAGGTACCTCAATACATAGGCAAGGCGATAAAGTCAATACAGAATGTCCTCCACGCAACCACTCTCAGCCAGGGGTGAATATTTTTTCGGTGTTACAACAACTAGGGAACACTGCTAACATTTGGTAGACAGAGACTAGCACGGCACCCCCCTCCCCCCCGTGCGCGGAGCATCCCATACAAAGTGTTCCCCTGGCCCCCAAATGTCAGCTTGCTGAGAAATAATGCTGGTCTCTTCAGGATGCTACAAGAAGATGACACAGGCTCAGCTCTTGGATAGGGTTAGCTTCACCTGATTTGCTGGGGCTCAGACAGGTTAGAGCGAAGGCCAGTGAACTCTATGTCCAGACCTGGAGGCAGGAGGCAGAAAAAATACAAGAGTCCCCACGCGAAGACCACGGCCGCCACTCTTTATGCTGTGAACGCTTTGGATGGCAAAGGTGCCCAGATTCACGCTCTTGGTGCCCCAGAAGCCGGGCAAAATCATGAAGGAAAATGGCGAAAGGAATACCCTGGCCACTCCCGGCCCATCCACCCGGCTCAACGTGGACCACGGCAGTGCTCTAGCCAACAAGGGGGCCGGGAGGGACATCGTGCGGGAAGCCCCCGAGGAATCGCCCTTCCGCAAGCGGGAGTCCACCCTTGGGAAGTCCCCCGGCGGGGCCCTGGATCCCTGTGGCCTGCGGCCTCGCCCAGCCCACCTGTCCGCCTGTTCTCCCCCGGACCCACCACCCCAGACCCCCCCAAGGGCAGGGCACCGGGGTGAAGGCGCGGAGCTCCGGGTGCTGTACCCACGAAGTCCGCGCCCTGGACAAGTTCCTGCAGCAGAGGTAGCGTCTGCTCGAACTCATCGGCGCCCACGTCCATGGCCACGCAGCTCCCAGGACGCCCCGCGGGCCACGCACCGCCCACGTGCCTCCGCAGCGCCGCACACACACCCACCCCACCCAGCGCGCCTGGCTTTAAAGGGTCGCGCCGCCCCCGCGGAGCAGCACCTGAAGGCGTTGCAGGCGAATGCACAGGTGCTAGGGCTGCGGCTAAGAGAAGACGCAAGGACTCTCGTGGGTTCTCAATCCTCACCCCTTCTCAACTTCTCCATCAACACGGCTCTGTCCAATTCCTGATGGCTGACATCTCACTTTGCTCTGTCCACATCACTACTGCCCTTTAATACCTTTGCACCTCAAGAATTACCCATTAAATTGGAGGATCCCTTGGTTGATACATTAGCTAGTATATAGGATTAGCTAGTAAAATCATACTCCATGCCAAAGAAATCCCTCCCTATGGCATCACTTACAGGTGGATCTTTTTTTCAACATGTTTTCAGAGCCACTAGTCCAGTTTCGGTCTTCCCTAAAACCTCCTCCCTCAATTCTAGGATTCTGTTTAAACCACCTTTTAGAACAGCAGTCTTCAAAGTGAGGCACTCTATTCAAGCTCTAAGGCAAGGGAAGAAAATATTTTAAAACATCTCCACTGGGATATTTATTGATTAAAAGAGGAAGTTAAGCCATTGGATTCTGAAGGTCTCTCAGAATCATACTTTTGATATTGGTTATCTTTTAAAAAATAACATAATACTCAGATTGGCAGTAATGATGAATTTCACTTATAATGGGGGTACACATTTAAACATTTGGAAATCACTGCAATAGAAATTCCTTACAGGGGTTCTACTCAGATTTACCTGAACTAGCCAGAAACAGCTGATGCCTTACTTTGATTTAATCCAACTCCTTTCAGAAAATTACCATGTGAATGCATCTCAATAAAACTGCTTTAAAAAAAAAAAAAAAAACTGCCATGATTTCCATCTACCCAAGCTTCAATTTTATACAAATGTCTATGCACCTCACGTAGTATCTCCTAATAAATGTTCACTTCATAGCAAATTTAGCATACATTAAACCCTGTCCACTTCCACCTTCCCTTTTCACTTCCTCATTGCACTCCTTTCAAATGTTTCTCTGCTTGTTAGGATTCTGGCCCCCACTAGCAATGCCCAATTAAGGTTAGCATTTGCTCCCGTTTTCTTCACATTCTTAAGATTGCTTGTGAGCAAATTATCGTTTATGAGATCACCCACTATGAACCAGAACCTCATATGTGTACTCTTGCCACAACGAACTCAAAGGCAGAGAAAATAACACATAATCACAAAGTTTATAATTTAAAAATAAAGGCATATTATGATCAACTTTTAATTTTTCCTTCTAAAGTTAATTATAGTCGGTGACTACTTTGCTTAAATAGCTTTCACAGGTCCAAGACGGGTCCTTGATTAAAACAACAACAACACGAAGGGGGTGGGGCATGCAAACTTTACTACAAACAATATTCCATGGTTACAGTATTATCATAAAATATCCAAGCTGGTTGTTCTTCTAGATGCTCTCTTTTGATGAATGTAATAGCTGAAAGTTTTATGTCAAGTTCAAAACAACTAATGTTTCTATTTTATTCAAAGATTCTCCGAGGTTCCTTTAGCACCACACCACCTTCCGTCATAGCACTTTGTAGTCTTTTCATCTGGTTTTGAAAATCAGAATAAAAGGAAAAAGATAAACTTAGCACCACAAGCAAGGCTGAAAATAAAGAAGAAGTCAACCCATAAGCCTCAGTTTATTTATGTATAAAATGGGAAAAACAGTCTCTACCCTTAAAGGTTGCTGTGAGGATTAAATGAGGTATGTCAGAGTACTCCCCCCAGGGTCTGACACATGGAGAGCACTGGGTAAATGGAAACTATTACTACTATGTTCTTAAAAAATTAACACAATATCTTTTAATTAAGTACATGAAAACAAACAAATACCGAGTCCGAGGCTGCCTCCCAAGGAGTTGGCTGGTAGACCATGAAGTTGATTCCTGCCTCTAAGCATCTCTCTGCCAGCACTCTTCCTATGTTTTCACAAGCCACCACATTTCTGGTACTATAAAGGTGCTTTTTAATAGCCCATTCACGCGTGGATGCTGAAACCACAATCTGGCCATTCTGATGCTCAACAAATGCTTCAACATGATGTTGAGTCCTTATAACTCGTAACCTAAAAGGGGTGAGAAAAGGATAAAATCATAAAGAATCTACAGACCTTAAATTACTTCAGGTGAATAAATTTGTCCAAACACTTCTCAAAAAATAGCTGTACAAAGTTTGGTTGAGGGAAGCGGCTGTGGCTCAGTCAGTAGGGCTCCCGTTTACCATATGGGAGGCCCCGGGTTCGGTTCCCGGGGCCTCCTGGTGAGGGCAGGCCCGCCCGCGCGGCGTGGTTAGCTGACCCAGCAAGCACAAGCAGCAAGGGGGGGATAAATGAATAAATAAATAAAATCTTTAAAAAAAAAAAAAAAAAAAAAAAGTTTGGTTGATTTACTTCAACATACTTAAACTGGTTAAAATGGATAAAGTAAATAAATAAATCTTTAAAAAAAAAAAAAAAAGTAAGTTATAACTAGTAAGTAATGGAGCCAGGATTTAAGCACTATGAAGGATCTCTAAGACGTATTTTTAAGCAGCTGTGTGTGTGTACATTTGTGTGTCAAGTGGAGGCAAGGTGGGAGTACGGTGCCTAACAGTATATGGTCTGCTAAGATTTATGTTTAAAAAAAAACAAACAAATGAATATATGCTTATCTGCATAGACTATCTCTAGAAGGATACTTTTGGATTTTGTACCATGTGTATGCATTACACATTTTTAAAATATGCTCAAATTATAGAAAATACACCCGTTAGAAGAGTCTCATTAGGGTTCTTAATGTGAAATAGCAGAAAAAGCACTCGATTTGAAAATATGAATTCTATTTCTGGTTTTGCTGATGACCCTGGTTAAAAAAAAAAAAAAAATCACAATCTTTTAAACCAGGGACCAGCAAACTTTTCCTGTAAATAGCCAGAGAGTAAATATTTTAGGTTTTGAGTACCACACAGTCTCTGTTGCATCTACTCAACTCAGCCATTATAGCATCAGGACAGCTACAGACAGTATGTAAATGAATGGACGTGGCAGTATTTATTCCAATAAAACTTTAATTTTCACATGTCACAAAATATTACTCTTTTGATTTTTTCAACCTTTAAAAAATATATAAAATGATTCTTAGCTCGCAGGCCATATAAAAACAGGCATAGGCCAGCTTTGTACTGAGGGACCATAGTTTGCTGACCCATCGTAAACTATTTGTTCAACAAAGAGGTAGGGCTTACCATCTCTAAAGTTATTTTCTACTGTAATATTTGAAAATTCTATACTGATACTATTGTAGGAATAAGATGGGGAAAAAAGAGACAGAGAAAATAGACCTCTAGTTATTGAAATGATCCAAATATTAAATAAAAGTAATAGGTTGAATGTTTCAAAAGATTTTTAGACTTAAGGTCTGTATCACTTCAAATGAACTGCCTACTCCCTTTCTTTAACTCCTACCTGTATACTCTAAGAATGCATCATAGCAGCTGTAACACTTTTTTATCCTTATTTCATTTTTCACTATTAAACGATTTCGGCTTGGGAACAGGGATGATATCTACTATATCACTGCATCTTCTGCATCTAGCACAATATCTGGCAGGTAATATAGGTCCCATGCTTGTTGAATGAATAAATACATCAGAGTTATAATTTCTAAATCACTTTTGTAACTCTACAGAGTCCTTAACAAAAAATCTATTTTTTACAAATCCTTACCAAGCAAATGGGCAGCAGATGAACACCTACATGCTGCAGCTTACAGGTAATAATTTAGTGCCCTAGCTGAGATCAGAGAGAACATATTTGAACCTTTGCCCTAGCACTTACTAGCCATTCACTTTGAGACTAATAACTGCTTATCTTGACTTACAAAGCTAATGATATGGCCTCTTACAATCCATCCCGTCTCATCTTACACCATTCACCCCTTTGGCCATTGAGCTCCAGGCTCACAGGACTCCTGTTCCTCAAAGACAGCAAGCTCATTTGCACCACAGCTATTTGCTCTGCTGGGAATGCTCTTCCTGACATTTCACAATGATGACCTGCGTTCTTTCTATCTTTCGGATCTCAGCTTTTTAAACATCACCTCCTCAGAAAGGTGGTACAGATGCACCCAGTCACCCCCTCTCACATCATCCTCTAAATTTTCTCCTAGACACTTATTGTTTGTTCCACCCTGCTGCTCCCAACCCATGTCCGCTTCCTCAGAGCAGAGTACTCAGCAGTATCTGGCACACAGTAAGGGCTGGATAAACGTTGAATGAATGGATGCGAGCAATTTATAGGATACCGAGCATTGCTCTGTCCCTCAAAAACAAAGTGTTACTTACCTGTGCCAGAAGTCACGGGAAGGCCACACTGTCTTCCAACCTCGCTCTTTCCTGGCTACAGCTAAGAGCTCCAGATTCCGGGGGTTTCGGTTGGTGAATTCTGGGGCAACAGCTTCATTTTCTAGAGGGTCCACTTCAGGCTTCACCGCTGGTTTGGAACTGGTTGAGAGGGCTGCAAACCTAAACTCTAAGAAATAGAAACAACATTTATCTTAAAATATGACGAATGTGGAGAAAACAAGAATATGATCTAACTTTTCTTCCTATCCACTCCCCCAATGTCTCCGCCCTAGAAGCGGAACGAAATTTGGCCACAGTGTCGTAATCCCAGACCCAGGCCACTGGTTTTCTACTATTGTCATTCCAATACTGTGAGCTCGTTTACTTTTCGATGATGTAAGTTGAAAATAAAACGCAACTCGCATATTCATTTATTGTGCAGGCCCTTGGGAGTAATCTAAGGCGAGCGTGGAAAGGCTAATTACCAGGGTTTCTGTAAACCGACAACTTCCAGAGTCGCGAGCGAAGCGCCATAACCAGGGACCTCGGGAAAGGCTGGCCTCCTGCTCCTCAAGGGTATCTCACCGGGTCCTCGGGCGCAGCCATATTAACTCAGGGAAAATGCCTTAGGATCGCGAGGCTCACCAAGTCCTCAACACGCAAGACACTCTCCACCAGGAACGAACGCGGCGCCTGCAGGTAAGTGGCGGAGAGCGCAATCTGTTATCTCCATTTCTCCAATCATCGCTTACGTTTAGGTACACGCAGGCCCTTGAGCTGACCAATCACCTCTCAGGAACGCATTTGGTGGGCAGGGCAGCATCCCGGAGTGTCAGAGCTTGGTTTATATGTGCGAGCCTGGTCCGGGCTGCTCGTTCATTTTGTTAGTGGGTTCTGAGACGCCGGTTCTCCTGGAAGACACGTGTACAGTCCAAAGGCACCCACAACTTCATGTTAAAATCTAGTAGAGAGAAGTAGACCAATTGTTGGATCCACGCAAACCCCAGCTGGGCACGGGGAAGAAATGGGGCTGGACAAGATGCACAGTTGTCTCCCTAAGATGGGTGGTCATCTTCCTGTAACTGAAACGTTTCTAGCACGCCCACGGGAAAACCGATGGGGCTCCTGCCCCGTCCCATCTAGCTTCGAGGCCCCCAAAAAGCTTACGAGTGCTGGGGAGAAGCGTGGCTGCCTTGCCTTCCGTTCCCTAAGCTAACGTCTCCGTCTAAAGAGAAGAAGTCGAGCTTAAACCTTAACCCCAAGACTTGGTTAAAACCCCAGGTCGGCCTTTAAAAAGCGCCCACCCCTCCCGCCACCTTTTCTAGAATGCACTAGAATGTCCCAAACGCGCAGGCGCAATGATGCCCGGAGCGATCGCTCACCCGAGCCCCTCCTTTCCCCAGAGGTTCAAGAGCTTGATTTCCGTTCTCCTACCTTCGCGCCCTTCTCAACCGCTCTCGGATTGGACAAAGATGCTGAATCGCCTCTGCGCCCGCCCCCTTCCGTTCCTTCACTTCCGGCGCAGTCCTGTATCTATCTGCCTCTCTCCATGCCTCTCTCTCTCCCGCCCTGCCCCGCGGCAGAGCGTGGGGAGCGGGGAGGCGAGTTGAGGCGGTGCTACCCAGCAGCACCCGCAACGCAGCTCGCGCCTCCTCCACGCTGTCCCCACCGCTGTTGTGGCCGCCGCCCGGTCTAGCGGACAAGACGCTGGTGGCCCGTGGTGTGAGTGATATTTGACGCGTCCCCTGCCGCGAAGATGGAGGGACCTTTGTCCGTATTCGGGGACCGCAGCACTGGGGAGGCTATCCGCTCCCAGAACGGTAAGGGCCTGCGAGGCCTGGTCTGGCTCGAGGAGTGGTGCGGGCCGAGCCGCCCCATCCCGCCCCGGGAGGCCCCTGGCTTCTTTTTCTTCTCCTTTCCTCTCCCCTTCCACGCCAAAAAAAGGGCCGACCGGTAGCCCTTCGGCCGGACCATACCCACCGGCCGAGCGGCAGTTCTCGACGCTTCCGGGGTGGGGAGAAAGGAAGGGAAGCCAAGCCTGAGAGCGCAGCACGTTTTTTCAGAGCTGCACCAGTTGGATGCCGGTTGGGTAAAATGTGTCGACCGCCGCTCGCATCCCCTATCGTCTTTGTGCCCGCGCCCCCTTTTGTTTTGATCCCAGCTAGGTGGAACATCTTTCTCAGACTTTGGTCTTCGTTTTAGGGCTATTTGCCTTAGTCAAGGACTTTGTTTCAACTGTTTATTTTATGGGCGAGCAAGCGGAGTTTAGGTGACTTGGCCCCCCCCCCCCGGTTGCCCCGATGTCCAGATCCTTTTCTTAATCTTATTGTTGACAGCATGTCATCGTAAAATTAGCTGATGAAATGTAGGTTGCATGCTAACCTTAGCTTTTAAGATCAAGGAAAAGTGATTCTTCAAAATGAATTTACTATAGTAAATATTATTAAGAATAATAAGCAAACCCTTTAATAAAACATTTGTAAATTTGGGAAATTTAGAGGTTATTAGATGTCGTTTGCATTTTGGACTGAAATGATTCTTTGGAGTGTTGTTTTCTCATTTTTATTTTCATTGCTCATCCACAGTTATGGCTGCAGCTTCTATTGCCAATATTGTAAAAAGTTCTCTTGGTCCAGTTGGCTTGGATAAAATGTTGGTGGATGATATTGGGGTAAGTATACCAGCTCTTGTGTTTTAAGTTTCCATAAAGAAAAAGGGATAGTTAAGTTTTTGCTACATGAATTATGTAAATCTTATGTTTTTATCAGGTTCTTGGTATTGGAAGAGGTATTAAAGATGAATAGTACGCTTTGGGGGCATGGAAGGGAAAAGCAAGTGTAATACAGGTGCTTTTTCAGGACTTGGGAATTATCCTGAGTGACATTACAACGACAGATATAGGGTATTTTACATCAGCATATAACATTCAGAACTGTGTGGGAGAGAGTGTGGTCTACAATGTGAACTATGGTCCATGCTTAGTGGCAAAGCCCCAGGATGTGTATATCCCCTGCAGGTGATGTACCACATTAATGAAAGATGTTTATGTGGGATGTTATGGGAGGTTGGGAGGTGGGGCACATGGAAATCCCTGTAATTTCTGTGCAACATTTATGTAGTCTAAGCATCTTTTAAAATATAAAAAAAAAAAAGATGAATAGTTGCTGTAATGGGACTGTGTTAATTTGAGGGAGGGGCGTAATTTATTTGGTTTCTGTGGGTGATTTATATTGTCTTTTTTTCCCCTGCAAATTTCTTAGGATGTAACTATTACTAATGATGGGGCAACCATCCTGAAGTTACTAGAGGTCGAACATCCTGCTGCTAAAGTTCTTTGTGAGCTGGCTGATCTGCAAGACAAAGAAGTTGGAGATGGGACTACTTCAGTGGTAGGTAGTCCCCTGGTAGAGTTGCTAAAGGCTAGTTTTCCTAAAAGCTAATTTTCAGAGTGAGACCATAGTAAATCATTTGCTTCTAAGTCAGACATAAGTTAAATTTAAGAGAAAAAAGTCGTTTTTGGGCAGTGACTCAAATAAATTTGGAAAATGATGGTTATAGCTAGTTCGCACAATTTTTTGTACAATTAAATGCTATTAATTAAATGCACAATATTATACTACCATCACCACTATCCGTCACCAAAACTTCACCTTAGTTTCTGTTTTTTGTCATTTTGTTTTGTCGTTTGTTTGACCTTAGTTTTTATATAACCCTTGTTTCAAATATTAGCTTTTGTGAGTTTTGAGGGTCTGTCCGTCCCGTCCCCCACCCCCCACCCCCCACCCCCCCAAAAAAAAAACCTGACAATATTATACACATCACACAAGTTTTTGGCTAAGTATAGTGAATTGTACTTTTGGATTTTTATTTGGTTTCTAAAAAGATTGCCACCGCCCCCTCCCCCACCTCCAGAAATTTCTAAAGGAAATGTAAAGATTTTGGCAAGTCAATAAATGTGATTAATGAGGTGATTTAAACTCTCAAAGATTATATGGTATACTTGGGTAGTTCAAACATTATTGTTTGGTGAGGAAGAAAATTCTAGCCAAACAGTTTGTTGGGGAAAAGATGTTTTATTTCAGTTCAACCATGAAAGAATTAACTATATTGCTTCTAAAATCAAGAAAATGGTCTCCCAAGAAGCTTACTAGTAACTTATTTATGATAGTGTGGTTTAAACAAATATAATTTCCAGGGGGGTGAAGCTCCCAGAATTTTAAAAGGTTTTTTGGGGTTTTGTTTGTTTGTTTGTTTTTTTCCATTAAAAAATATTTCTTAGTGTTTTTTAGAAGAATGATTAAAATAAACCAAGTAATAGCCAAATGAGTACAAATGTTTGAGTAGTAGCACTTAGTTTACTTTCTGTTGACTATCTCAAAAGATAAGGGATGTGGTCTCTCATCAGACAGTTTTCATATATGCATAGCACATACTGAATGTCTATATTTAAAGCAATGAATGTTTTCTTAACAGGTTATTATTGCAGCAGAACTTCTAAAAAATGCAGATGAACTAGTCAAACAGAAAATTCATCCCACATCAGTTATTAGTGGCTATCGACTTGCTTGCAAGTAAGATTTGCATTCAGAGAAATGTTGTTTGTTGTAATAGTTATAAACATTGTGTTCTCACAAATTAACGTTTTGACTTAATTTTAATTTTAAAATGTTGTATTTTACTTTTTAAATAGTTATATTTGAAGAAAGAAGTAGGGCTAGTATTTTTTTTTTCCCCATTTGATTACCACTTTTTCTCTTAATAATAGATTTTAGTGGCTATGCTTATGGGATATATGAAAATTGCCATGATCTGAAGAGGGAGGATTTTGTGTGTGTGTCCTCCTCCTATATGAAATGGCTGGACAGAAAACTAGTGCCTATATCGTTTTTATACATGTTAAATTTGACAAAACAAGATGTTTGAATAGTAAATTTATAAGTGTTTTCTCCCCACCCTTTAAACAGGGAAGCAGTGCGTTATATCAGTGAAAACCTAATTATTAACACAGATGAACTTGGAAGAGATTGCCTGATTAATGCTGCTAAGACATCTATGTCTTCAAAAATCATTGGAATGTATCCTTGTGGTGGTCCAGTAAAGTTTGGGCTTATTTAAAAAGAAAGATCTTCTGTTAGGTTTTATGCTTGGGTTATTAGTTGCATTAGAGATCAGTAATGCTGTATTGATTACCTGTTGGCTTCCCTACCTTTCTAAGAGAGGGAAAGGCTTAATACAGTGTAAAAGTGCATGGCCTAGACATTGTTTAGTGTATGGTATGTCTAAATGTCCTATGTAATTGATGTATAGAATTGCTAAAAGGAAATAGAAGACCCTTTGAATAACCCTTTTTCATGTGTAATACTTTTTTTTTTTTTTTTTTTTTTTAAAGATTTATTTATTTATTCATTTATCCCCCCCTTGCTGCTCGTGCTCGCCGGGTCAGCCAACCAAGCCGCGCGGGCAGGCCCGCCCCCACCAGGAGGCCCCAGGAACCGAACCCGGGGCCTCCCATATGGCAAACGGGAGCCCCACTGATTGAGCCACAGCCGCTTCCCTGTGTAATACTTTTTTTGTCCATTCCAAACCTGTCTTTATCCTTAATTGTTGGCTTAGTGATGGTGATTTCTTCGCTAATATGGTAGTAGATGCAGTGCTTGCCGTTAAGTACACAGACATAAGAGGCCAGCCTCGCTATCCAGTCAATTCTGTTAATGTTCTGAAAGCCCATGGGAGAAGTCAAATGGAGAGTATGCTGATCAATGGCTATGCACTCAACTGTGTAGTAGGATCACAGGGTAAGATTTGAGGATTTGGTCCTATTATGAGATTAGTACAGATTGTGGCCTGCATATGGTACATTTTCAGATGAATGATCCAGGATGTGCACTAACTATACTCTTTAATGGATTAATGTTATGTTCACTTACAGGCATGCCCAAGAGAATAGTTAATGCAAAAATTGCTTGTCTTGACTTCAGTCTGCAGAAAACCAAAATGAAGCTTGGAGTACAGGTAGTTATTACAGATCCTGAAAAACTGGACCAAATTAGACAGAGGTATGTTGAGATATTATTTTGGTCATTAGAAAAGGGTGCTTGTAAATTAACAATGAAACAATGTGATAGTAAACTGAAAGGAATGAGATAATGAGGCAAATGAAAACCATTCACTACAAATTGAACTGATTTAAATTCTGGTGGTAGATGAGAGAAAATTATGAATATAATTTAATCTGCAGTTTTGGGGAAAATATTTACTGGGAGTTATAGCAGTATTACACATATACACAGGTTACTTTGGACTAATACCCAACTTCTTTATAGGGAATCCGATATCACCAAGGAGAGAATTCAGAAGATACTGGCAACTGGTGCCAATGTTATTCTAACCACCGGTGGAATTGATGATATGTGTTTGAAGTATTTTGTGGAGGCTGGTGCTATGGCAGTTAGAAGAGTTTTAAAAAGGGACCTTAAACGCATTGCTAAAGCTTCTGGAGGTATGTTTTCTGCCAGCTCTCAGATGTATTACTCCACATGACCATATAAATGGTTTTTACACATTGGAATACTGACCCTAAGCTGCCTCAGAACTAACATTTCTATTCCCTTAGTGCTTTGTATGCTGTGTGTGTGTGTGCGTGCACGCGCACGTGTGCATTTTTTTAGACCTAGAAAAGTTTTTAACTTGCTGAATTTGTTAAAAACCCATGAATTGAATTTGTATTCACTTCAAAAATGAGGTAGAAATGAGGTAGTTCCATCTTAGGATAAAAGGACGATTTTTTTATCTGATGCCTGATTGTAAACCTTACACTTGTATTTATATCACTTTTATAGATAAATGTTTCAGAATTCCAGGCAGAATATTAAAGTTTTCAGGGGAAAAAAATATGAAAGAATTCTTACAATCTTTTTTATTCTCTTATTAGCAATTATTCTTTCAACCCTGGCCAATCTGGAAGGTGAAGAAACTTTTGAAGCTGCAATGCTGGGGCAAGCAGAAGAGGTGGTACAGGAGAGGATCTGTGATGATGAACTGATTTTAATCAAAAAGTAAGAGCTACTTTTCTGAATTATAATGCTGTACAGGTTTTGTCATTGTTAAGTAAAAGGAGATCACCTTCCCATTTATTTGCTGCTATTGTCTCTCAGTGATATGAGCAGTTATACGCATGGGATAAAATAATATTGGGCTATTGTAAATTGAGATGGAGTAGCTATTTCATCTCTTCTGCATGGTCTAGACATTGTTTAGTGTATGGTATGTCTAAATGTCCTATGTAAGCAAGATTTAAGAAAGGATGTTGCAGTAAATTACTATGTGGACTTACTGTATGAAAATATTTTTGTTTTTAATAGCACTAAGGCTCGTACATCTGCATCAATTATCTTACGTGGGGCCAATGATTTCATGTGTGACGAGATGGAGCGCTCTTTACATGATGCTCTTTGTGTGGTGAAGAGAGTTTTGGAATCAAAATCTGTAGTTCCAGGTGGGGGTGCTGTGGAAGCAGCCCTTTCCATATACCTTGAAAACTATGCGACCAGCATGGTAAGAATGGCTGAAATCTTGCTGTACAGTTAAGAAGGACATGGGAGGTGTCTGAGGCCTTGAAAGCTACTACTAGTTTTTTCCCTTTTGTGAAGAGATTGGTCTTTTTTCTTAGGGGTCTCGAGAACAGCTTGCTATTGCAGAGTTTGCAAGATCTCTTCTTGTTATTCCTAATACACTGGCGGTTAATGCTGCTCAAGACTCTACAGATCTGGTTGCAAAGTTAAGAGCTTTTCATAATGAGGCTCAAGTCAACCCAGAACGTAAAAATCTAAAATGGTAAGCATATCATTTCCATGTCATCTATATATTATATATGGTAGCTTGATTTTGTTTTAAATTCACAACAAATAATTTGCATCTTAGCCTACCCTTGGGAATATGGGAGCATAAAAAGGGATTGCTGACCACAATTAAGCAGACTTGTCAAAGAATGAGGACAGCTATTGACTATTAACATTAGTGTGTTAAGCACTTTTGACTTCTAATCTCTCACTGCTTCTCTAAGTAGGATCTCACCCACATAGGTGAGATTATTTTAGGGTGGTCCATGTCCATTTTTTAAGCCAATCCTCTTACCAGCTTAATGGATAATGGTGTGTCTGTTTTCTAAGAGGCCATTTAGTAATTTCTTTTCTTCGATTACAGGATTGGTCTTGATTTGGTCAATGGTAAACCTCGGGACAACAAACAAGCAGGGGTGTTTGAACCTACCATAGTTAAAGTAAAGAGTTTGAAGTTTGCAACAGAAGCTGCAATTACTATTCTTCGAATTGATGATCTTATTAAGTTACACCCAGAAAGTAAAGATGATAAACATGGAAGTTATGAAGATGCTGTTCATTCAGGAGCCCTGAATGACTGATACGATTTTTTTTCTTTTATTTATAACAATGTTAGATGGAAATGTCTTATACCTTGAGTATACACATTAAAGTACAACAATCTCTACTAATACTCATCTCTTGGGTTCTTGTGAAGTAGAAGGTGGTTGCCATTTTCAGTTTGGTCCTGTTTTCACATTATAACTTAGTAGTTTTTTTAAAATTGTGGACATATAACAATAAAATTGGTTTTAAGAAAAAGTGAGGTTCAAGTTTAGTTCACGCAGGATCATTAGAACAGTTTCATCCTCTTTGAACACACATTGCTATTCCCATCCCACCCCCAACACACAGGGCAGCAACACCTCGGTTTCCACCAGTCCGCTCCATTGTGTGTAGCAGGGTGACAAGAATTCTACAGCCAGATGCTCCAAGAGGATGGCCCAAGGCTATAGCCCCTCCTTGAATGTTGACCTAAAGGGGGAGAGATTTATTTTAGACCATTATTCTACTTGTGGGATTAAACTATTGTCCTTGTTTCTTGTTACACCAACAAACTACTTGTAAACTGCTTAGAGCTCATTCACACCTGTGGAACATTTCCTACATTCCCTTGTTCCTTAATATAAAAACTGACAAAAAAGTTTTAATGCCCTGTTAATGTCTGCAGTAAACTGAGAGTCAAGGCTTTTTGCCTTGGGAAGCAACAATAAAGTTAGGTGAACCTGAGTCATACTAAGTATATTTCCACCCATTATCATATGGCCAATACCTAATTATGTGCACATAGGTATTCTGTTTATGATTAATTTACCAGCTGTGCTAAGGACTGCTTTCTCAATTTACCTTCTCTGGGTTTAAGCCAAGTTCTTTAGCTATTGCAACAGAGACGACTGCAAAAGCTTCATTGATTTCAAATACATCAACATCCTCCAGTGACCAGCCTGCTTTAGCAACCTAAAGGAAAGATGAATGAAAGTATAAGAACTGAGATGAAATGACAAGTTTAAACCATTCTTCATTGTAGAGGTAAATAAATACAGCAGCAGAATTATCATTTTGAAGACTCATTATAAAAACTACTTTGGGTTGCCTATATTAACCCAGTGATCTCACAATTTATGTAATTTCATAAAGTGCTCATTAGAGAACATCCCTTAGAAACTCAAAAAAATACTAAATTTTGAACCAATACCATCTGTTAAATGCCAAGTGGTAACAAAATTGGTTCCCCTAAAGAACATGTAATCTAAATGTTCTTGGCATTTGGAGGTTATGTTACCAAAGCAAAAGACAGGATCTAGCATTCACAGTGACACTCACAGCTTGCTTTATTGCTGGAATTGGTCCAGTTCCCATGATGGAAGGATCCACACCTGCTTGTGACCAGGAAACAATCTGTGCTAAAGGTGTAAGCCCACGGTTATCAGCTTCTGACTTCTTCATAAGAACCACAGCTGCAGCACCATCATTTATTCCTGTAAAATAGTAATGTCTTTATTTCTAAAATAATGCACGGGAAGCAGCTGTGGCTCAATCAGTAGGGCTCCCGTTTACCATACAGGAGGCCTCGGGTTCGGTTCCCGGGGCCTCCTGCTAAAGGCAAGCCCGCCCGCACGGTGTGGTTAGCTGACCCAGCGAGCACAAGCAGCAAGGGGGGGGATAAATGAATAAATAAATAAAATCTTTAAAAAAAAAAAAAAAAACACATCTTTAAAAATAAATAAATAAATAAAATAAAATAATGCAGTGACCTTAGTCACTGATCTGACTTCCCTTCCACCTAAAGACATTTAAATTATCCTTTAAACATATTGGTAATGCTGTTTGTCATAATTCAACAGACTTTACAATATAGTTAGAAGTGTTAAGTGGAAATTTGACATCGAGCATAGGACATCCTAATCAAAGAAAGTGAGGTTGGGGGATGTTTATGAAATGAAATGAGAAAAGTCAGTCTAGACCTCCTAAGAGGTATTTCACTTGCATGTTTAGTAGGAGTATTGAACCTAAATCCATTCCTTCAGTGGATTAAATCAATTTTCAAATATAGGGAAGCTACATTTTCCCCCAAAGTTTTGGAATAATTTTGGGTATAAATAGTTAAAGAAATGAAATAGGAAAAAAAGGGATTAACTTGGTGGCAGACCTTGCAAAAGAGAGTACAGCCTCAACTGCCCTTTCAGGCAATCTAACCTGAAGCATTAGCTGGAGTAACTGTTCCTGTTCCATCTGTAAGGAAGTAAGGCTTCAGCTTGGACATTGCTTCCATGTTGCTTCCGTGGCGAGGAAACTCATCTCTCTTAACCTCAATAGGATCTGGAAAAAGGACAATTACCCAGTTAGTACTGATGGCACTGACCATTAAGGAGGTATGCTGAATTTCTCAGACATGTTATGTAAGGATTTATCTGTAGGAAAGGTTTCCTAACATAGATAGCAACTTTCATTCCAACAGGAGGTAACTACACACTATCATAAGAGTTAACTGTTCTCAAAAGTGAGCTCAAACAAAGTAGATGATAGGGTGCGAGAAGGGGGAGGGTGGAAGAATTGCTTAAGAGTATTGGTAATGGATTGTGGTATTGGTAGCACAATATTGTGAATGTAATATCACTGAATTGTACATGTGAAAGTGGTTAAAAGGGAAATTTTATATTGTATATATAATACAATAAAAGTTTTTTAAAAATTAAAAAAAATAAGCACAAGTTTGGGATGCAAATGCAAGAAAAATCAGTTTGGTTTTCAAAATTCCATATAAAAAAATAGCACTCTCTGGGAATAGAATTTTTCTGAGATACTTCCAAGAGAATTCATTTCAGGCCACAATGATATCCATCTCAGTGTGTCCTCAACATGTATGCCATAAGGAAACCATCTTCCATGAGTGAAGCTGGAGAGCATTTGAGGATGCTTCCATCCACTTCCATTAAGCAAGTTTTAACACCCTTTGCTCTCAAGGTTTCAATGCTTCAAACGTCCTATAAACAAGACTTGGGAGCCAGTGTAGCTCAGTGGTTGAGCACCAGCTTTCCACACATGAGGTTCCCAGTTCAATCCCTAGCAACGATACCTCAAAAAAAAAAAAAAAAAGAAAAACCATCTTTTGAAAAACTAGCTAAAACCCAGAATGCAAAAACAAGTAATGACAAGTAATGATTTCATTGAATTTACAGATAATGTGTTCGTGAGCTTGCTTACTATATAAATGCAAAATACCCAACTCTTAAAGTCTATTTTGGCTTCCCTTCATAAACTAATTACTCTCCATTAAAGTGTTGCTTAAATGTTCCTTGAAAAAATCATTTCTAAATCACTCCACTTTATGAACTAGCTCTCAACCAACTCATCTTTCTCTGGGGTACATGAAATTGCATAATATACCTGAAAAGTCCATGAGTCTTTTGAGTGATTGCCATATCTATAACCCCTTTCTGAGGAATGTAGAGTTCTTTGTGCAGAAAATTACTATGATTTGGGTCATAGGACACTGTTAGTTACAACTAACCAAACCAGGAAATGTCAAGGCCAATCTCATAAGGTCCGGACATAAGAGATATCAGTCATCAGTAAGGGAACTTAACTGGAGTGCTCCGTGAGATAATGGCAAAGTAACCCACTGGGGGAGCGGATGTGGCTCAAGGGGTTGAGCACCTGCTTCCTATATGGGAGGTCCTGGGTACAGTTCCCGGTGCCTCTAAGGACAAGGAAACAACAAGCAAACTGGTGAGGAAACCAACTCAGGGGAGCCAATGTGGCTCAGTGGTTGAGTGCCGGCTCCCACATGAGGTCCTGGGTTCAATCCCTGGCCCCAGTACTTCAGAAAAAGAAAAAAATACACACACACACACAGGAGTTATGTCTGTATAGAATTCTTGATTGGCAATTTTTTGCTGTCAGCACTTTAAATATGCCACCCCGCTGCTGTCTTGCCTCCATGGTTTCTGAAAAGAAATCAGTACTTAATCTTGAGGCTCCCTTGAATGTTTGACACATTGCTTCTCTGTTGTAGCTTTCAGAACTCTCTTTTTCTCTTTGCCATTTGACAGTTTGATTATAATATGTCACAGCATGGGTCTATTTGGGTTTATCCTGTTTGGAGTTCATTGAGCATCTTAGATATGTATATTCATGTCTTCTATTAAATTTAATGACTTTTCAGCCTTTATTTCTTTGAATATTCTCTCTTCTCCTTCTGGGATTCGCACAATGCATACATTGGCATGCTTGATGGTTCCCCCAGGTTCTTAAGGCTCTGTTCATTTTTCTTAACTTTCTTTCTGCACTTTAGACTGGATGATTTCAATTCTTATATTCAAGTTCACTGATTTCTTCCTTTTGCCCACTCCAATCTGCTGTTGAACCCCTGAAGGGAATTTTTCATTTCTGTAACTGTGGTCTTCAGCTCTTTTTGGTTCCTTTTCATAATTTCCATCTCTATATTCATATTCTTTCTGTTTTCTGGATTTCCTTTAGTTCTTTGTCCATGTTTTCCTTTAGCTCTCAGAACATATTTAGGACTGTTTTTCTAAAGATGGTTTGAAAAATGTTTTTCAAAAGATGGTTTGGTCCTCCTCTCATGAATGGTTTCTACTGCTTTAATTTTCTCCTTTGCCTGAGCTATCACTTCCTGTTTCTTTGTATATTTTGTAATCATTTGTTGAAACCTGGACGTTTTGATATTTTAATGTATTACTGCTGCAGACATCTGTTCCTTTTGCTTGTATCTAACTAGTGTTATGAAAGAGCATTCCTGGAACACTGGGAGCTAACAAAAAAAGGGGCAGGGGGGGTGAGACACCTTTCCTAGTCTTACAGATTAAGCTGGACCTGTGCTCTCCTCCTCTCCTTCAGGGCGTATAAATGCAATGAACAGGGGCATGGATGTGGCTCAAATGGTTGGGCGTCCGTCTCCCATATGGAGGGACCAGGGTTCGATCCCCGGGACCTCCCAGTAAGAAAAAAAAAATATTAAATGCAATGAACTTGGAGAAGAGCTCCAGGCCAAAAAGTAGAGGCCTGCCCTGATCATTTCTCTGCATGTGCCTTGTCTTGGACACGTGCAATGGCCCTAGGAATTCCCTTTTTCACACAGTTCTGTATGTCCCCACTTCCCTAGGAAATAGTTTCCTCACATACCCAGCACTGCACTATGTCCTACACCAGCAATCTATTGCCCCCAGGCAGCCACTAAACTGCTCTTCCACAGCATTCTGTAGATCTCTGTGAGCTGTCTTCAACATGCAGGTCAAGTTCTGGGATGCTAAGTATAGACCATCATTTCCAAAAAGGGTCCTGTTTCAGTCAAATAGACTGTGCCAGATATGCAAGTTCCCAGTACATACACGAGGGCTACTCTCTGCTCCCTCCAGAACTGGGACCGTGGATCTGCACTGAAGCCTGGGCCCATCCTGCACCATGAGGAAGGGATGAGGGAGGCGCCAGCCAGGACACAAGAAGATCCTAATAAATCTAAAATGCCTTTTTCTTGCTTTGGTGCTTGACCTCTTTTCCTGCAGTCCTTTAACTGTTTTCTGGAGCTTTGAGAAAGATGTTTCTGCCAGTTCTTGCTGGTTGTTCAAAACTTCTATGGTGGGGAAGGAGCTCTGAAGCATCTTACTCCACCATCTTGATCAGGGTGGGCCCAAGAGGAAGTAATGGATATTAACTTGAGATTTAGCCTGTAGGGTCACAGGTTTGCTGCTGACTGCTAACAACCACAAACCAGTGCTACAGTTTTCCAAGAAACCTGCAGAGACACTCTGGAACCAAGAGTACATGAATGTTGTTTCCCATGTTTCCTTATTCCATAAAATTATAATATTTTTACCACCTCTCACCCTACCCCCCACATTCAGATGTATCCAGGATATGTCTTTTCTTTGCAATCTGAAAGACATAACTAACACACAATTTATATTTTGGGCCTCACAAAACACCCCTATATACTATCCTTTTGGATATTACTCTTATCTCTAAATCAGGGGTTCTTAACCTTTTTTGTTCCACAGACTGTTCTTCCACAGCATTCTGTAGATCTCTGTGAGCTACAGGTAAAATGAATACTGCGAGTCAGGTAAAATGAATACTGCTGTAATTTATCTATTGCATACATTCATAAGTGAAGGAAATGCTAGATCTCAGTCAGAGGACAAAGAAAATAAAGATAAGAAGTTGATATTTCTCAATTCAAGCTCACGGACCCCATGAAACCTTTCCACGGACCCCTTGGGGAATCCATAGACCCCTGGTTAAGAGCTCCTGCTCTGAATAAATAGGTTGATGTTTAAACCACTATATATATACATACACACACATACACACACAAATACACACACCTTTTCTGGAAGGTACTAAAACTGGTACGATCTCTTTGTCAAAATAGCCAGCCTTCTGTGCACTCTCTGTCCTGTTCTGGGACAGAACTGCAGCCTTGTCTTGATCTTCTCTACTCACTTGCCATTTTTTGGCTACATTTTCAGCTAGGAAAGAAAAAAAGAAAAATCAAACTTTCAGGAAATGGCTTTTGGTAGTTCAAGTTACTCACAGTTAAACAAGTACTAGCAAGCAATATTAGCAGGCTCTGGCCATCCTGCCTTGCTCTGGCCAATAAATCTGAAATGCTGCCACGCTGAAAATGGCCAAATGAAGCCATTTTCTTCCTTCCATTTTGTTTCTTACCTTTCTTCCTTCCTTCTCTTTTATATAATTTTCAACTTACAGAAATTTCCTTTATTCAGATTTATCAGCTATAATATTTTGCCCCATTTGCTTTATTTTTTTGTCTCCGAACCACCTGGGAAGTTGGAGACATCATGCTCCTTTACCTCTAACTTTTAACTTCTGCATATATTTCCCCAACATTCTCTTATATAACCAGTTATCAAAATCAGTAAATTAATGTTGATAAAATACTATTATCTAACCCTCGGTCCACATTCAAGTTTCATCTATTGTCCCAATGATGTCCTTTATAGCTATTTGATGTTCAGTCCAGGATCCAATGCAGGATCAAAGTATTGTATTTCATTGTCAATCTCTTTAGTTTCTGTTTTACCTGGAACAGTTCCTCAGACTATCTCTGTGTTTCTTGATAATATTTTTGAAGAGCATGGGTCAGTTCTTTTGTCAGATGTCCTCCAATCTGGATTTGTCTGACATTTCCTAATGATTAGATTACTATTATGCCAAAAGGTAGGTATGCCACTGAATGATGATCGTGTTAGTTTATCTTAGGTGACAGTAGCTTTGATCACTTGGTTAAAGTGGTGTCCACCAGTTCTCCATTATAAAATTACTATAATTTCCACTTATAATTAAGTAATTTAAGGGAATATATTTTGAGATTATGAAAATCTTGGGAGGCGGCTGTGGCTCAATCGGTAGGGCTCCCGTTTACCATGTGGGAGGCCCCGGGTTCGGTTCCCGGGGCCTCCTGGTGAGGGCAGGCCCGCCCGCACAGCGTGGTTGGCTGACCCAGCGAGCACAAGCAGCAAGGGGGGGATAAATGAATAAATAAATAAAATCTTTAAAAAAAAAAATCTTATTCCTCATAAAATTTTCACCCACCAGTTTCAGCATTCACCCATGATTTTCTAACTCCCAACATTCCTTCTATATGTATTAACTGGCCTTCTATTGTAAAGAGCTTTCCCTTCTTTCCCCATTTATTCATTTATTTGTATCCACATAGGCTCATGTATTCTTACTTTATTCAGTGGGCTAAAATCCTTTAATAATAATTTTTGTTTGTCGAACTGTCTAAGATTTGGGCAGTAGTAGCCCTTTTAAAAGGGCTCGTGTCCTTTTGACATGTCCCCATGATGCTTAGCACTTCCTGGGCACTTTTGTCCCAGCCATTTGTTGAAAGAACCCTGGTTCCTTTTCGTGGAGAACGGTGTTTAGAAACAAAGATCGGGATGTTACAACGTTTCATTATAACTGGTAAGTCATTGTATGTAGGCCTATTCAGCAAGAACTTTTATATATACATACAACTGATACCTTATACATACATATACACTGGTGGTGATGCCTTGGGTTCTTAATATCTCTGAATGCAATCTAGCATCGTAAGCTAGTCTTCCCTCTTTTCATACTTGTAATTCCCTTCTGCAACAGTATAAAAGCTAGCTTCCATTATCCTCAATATATTTACTCATCTGCTAGACTATACCAAAGATAATTGGAGAATTTGCTATCCTATAACCTGTGGAAAAGCAAATCTACTAACTAAAGCTCAGTGATTTGTTTAAAGCTTTTTTCTATTAAGGTAACATTTATACTGAGCAAAATGCAGAACTTCTAGTATACAATTCAGAGAGTTCTGACAAATCCAAACAACCATATATCCCACACATATAACATTTCCATTACCCCAGGAAATCCTCTCACCCCTTCCCAGTCAATCTCCCTCTCCCAAAAGCAATTAATGTTCTGCTTTCTTCATCATTGGTTATAATTGCAATTCAGTTTTTTTTGTTGTACGTTGTTTGTAGGCTTCATCCATGTTGCTGTGTATAACAGCTTGTTCCTTTTTTAAAAATTGCTGAGTAGTATTCATGGTATGACTATACCACTATTTGATATATGTTCTCCTATTGTTGTACACCTGGGCTGTCTCCAGATTTTGGCAATTATAAATAAAACAGCTAAAAACTTTTTGTACAAAGCTTTTTGTGATCAGTGTTTTCATTTCTCTTGGGTAAGTGGAGTGGAATTGCAGGGTTACAGGGTAGGAGTAGATTTAAGATTTTAAGAAACTCCGGTCTTTTTCCAAAGCAGTTGTACCATTTTATGCTCCTGCCTGCAATGTATGAGATCTTGCTTCTCCACATCCTTGCAAACATTTGGTATTGTCAGTCATTTTAATTTTAACCATTCTAGTAGGTGTGTAGTTGTATCTTACTGTGGTTTTTCACTTGCAGTTACCTTATTAGTAATGTTGAATGCCTTTTCAATGCTTATTGGCTATTCATATAGCATCCTTTGTGAAGTATCTACCCAAATCTTTAGCCCAGTTTTCAATCAGGTTTTTATCTTTTTATTATTATTGTGTAGGACTTCTTCATATATTCTAAATACAAGTCCCCTATCAAATAAGTATTAGGCAAGTATTTTCTCCCAATCTGTGGCTTGATTAATCATTTTCTTAACAGTGCCTTTGCTGAGCAGAAGTTTTTAATTTTTATGTAATCAAAATTTTCTTTTATGGTTATTGCTTTTTATAGTTATGTCTTGTCTTTACTTACCTCCAGGTTTGAAAGCTATCTCTTATGTTTCCTTCTATAAAGTTTATAGCTTTAGCATTTATGTTTAGGTCCATGATCCACTCAAATTAATATTTGTGTATAGTGTGAGAGGTAGGGGCTGAGGTTCAACTTCTCCATGAGTAATGGTGTTCCAGCACCATTCATTGAAAAGGCTTTATCTTACCCATTTCATTACTTTAGTGTCTTTGGTGAAAATCAATTGACAGTATAAATCTGGGTCTATTTCTAAACTCTCTATTCTGTCTGTTCCATTGGTCTACTTGTTTATCCTTATACCAAAACTACAATCCAATAACCACAGCTTTACAGTAAGTGTTAAAATTGAGTAGGGAAGCGGCTGTGGCTCAATCAGTAGGGCTCCCGTTTGCCATGTGGGAGGCCCCGGGTTCGGTTTCCGGGGCCTCCTGGTGAGGGCAGGCCCGCCCGCACGGCGTGGTTGGCTGACCCGGCGAGCACAAGCAGCAAGGGGGGATAAATGAATAAATAAATAAAATCTTAAAAAAAAAAAAAAAAATGAAAAAATAAATAAATAAATAAAATTGAGTAGCACAAGTCATCCTATTCAGTTCTTTTTCAAAAAAATTGTCTTGGCTATTTTAGGTCCTTTGCATTTCCATATAAATTTTAGAACCAGCTTGTCAATTTCTAAGAAAAGACCTGCTGCTATTATGATTAGGGATTGCACTGGGGCCATAATTCTTTGCTTTTTTTTTTTAACAACTATCTAGGGATTACAATATATATATCCTTAATTTATCAGTCTACTTAGAGTTAATATTGTACCACATCCCATAAATTTAGGCATTTTGTGACAGTATAATTCCATTTATCTGCACCTTTAGTTCTACTGTTGTCATGTATATTATGCCCACATGTTGTAAACCCCACAATATGGTGTTATGCTTTTTGCTTAATACAACCAAGTCTTTTAAAAAAAAAATTAAGGGGAAGAAAAAAGGTAATCTTTAATATTTACCTACAGTTACAATTCTTGGAGCTCCTCATTCCTTCCATTAGCGCCAATTCCCCTCAGTCTCAGAACTTCCTTTAGCAGTTCTTGTAGCGTACCCGTGATGACAACTAATTCTTTCAGTTTTCTTTAATCTGAAAAGGCTTTATTTTGCTTTCATTCTTGAAGGATATTTTTACTTAATGTGCAATGTTGGATTGTTTTTTGTGTTTTTTGCTTTCAGCACTTTGTCCTCTGGCTTCCACTGTTTCTGATGAGTTATCGGCCGTCCTTCACATTATTGTTTGTCTGTGTACTGTCTTTAACTTCACTAACCCTTTCTTATTCTGTCCCCAATTTGTTGTTAAATGTTCACTGCAGATTGTGTCCTTTCCAGTTTTATTTGGATCTTGTTTACATTTTCCCTTTTACCGCTGCAATTCCCTATTACTCTATTATGATCATATTTTCCTTAACATCCTTAACATATGTAAAATATTTCCTTTAAAATCCTTGTCTGCTAATTCCAATATTTGTCATTGCGGGAATCAGATTCTATTGACTGGGTTTTGGTTTTTTTTTTACCCTGGTTATGGACTATATTTTCCTACTTCTTTGCATGTCTAGAAAGTTCTTATTGTATGTTAGAAGTTAGATTCTATAATGTTGAACATTTGGGTTTAACTATCTTTGGAGAGTACATTGAGTTTTGTTAAGGCAGACAGTTAATACACTGACATATCATCTTGATCCTTCTGAGGCTTGTTTGTAAGCTTTATTAATTTGGGTCTAGAGTAGCCCTTACTTCAGAGGTAGAGGGGCCCTATCTCTAAAGTTGCCTTTTTGAGGTGTCAGTTGGGTATCTAGGGAGTTCTGTGAGGTCTGTCTCTGGTTAATCAGAACTCATATGTCTTCCAGCAATCTATGAAATCTCCATTCATTTCACAGTTCCCCAGCAACTCTCCTACAAGGCCCTGTGAAGTGTTGCCCTGAACATGTTTTGTTTAATATTTGACCGAAGACTTAAGGGGATCCTTAGACAGATCTCTGGAGCTCCTTTGTTTTACGGCTCACTTTTCTCCAGTAACCTGCCCCACATACTCCAGCCATCTCATCAGCCCCAGTCTGACGTCTGCCTGCTAGCTCACTGAGACCACTGTTCTCTGGGCTCACTTCCCCACATCAGTTAGGAAAGTGCCTCCAAGCAGGAAGCCAGTGAAAATAGTAGGGACTTTCCCCATGGCACTCACCCTCCTGAAAGATCTCAGTCTTGCATTACTGTTGGTCGACATCTGAAAACAGGTGCTTCATATATTTTGACCAGTTTTATAGTTACGTGTAGGAAGATGTGTAGTCTTTACCAATTACTCCACTATACTCTGAGCCATTATCTTTTTCATAATTTATATTTCTCATTGAACCTGAGCCATGACTGCATGACTTTGAGTAAGGTACTTAAGCTCTCAGGGTTTGCTTCTTTAACTTTAAAATTAATGTCCCTTCTGTTTGTTAGGTTTTACATTTATACGTAGTGAAGAAATGAGTTCTTTTGATTTTTTCAGTTGCTTTGTCAGTAAATCTGGACCACAGCCTTCTAGATGGATAATTAATAAAGATCTAATTGAGTAGTGCAAAGAATACTTGACTATCTGTAACCTTGCCTCTGCTACAAACTCACTGTGAAGGGGGCCCATTTCATCATTTGGTAAAATGCAGGAATTGATCCAGAAGAACCTTGTGGTACCTCTACTTCTAACATTGTCTGATAATCAAGAACTCACAAAGTGGAGTGGGAATATCATTACACAGTTCAGTTCATCACAGAGGAATTATGCCTTTCACCAGGGGCACAAGAATAAGGTGTGATCTCTCCCGGGAGGGAGGAAAGAATTTAAGAAACAGATTGTTATGTGATATATGTTATATATATTATATATTTCTATATATACATGCCATTTATACCATTGTTTTATCTTTTTCAGTTAATAACTATATTAAGCCATATGTATCAGCCATATATATATTAAGCCATATATATATATACATATATCAGCCATGTCTACCTTACCTGTAACACCCATATGATAATTATAAAATGCATCTGTAAGACCATCACAGAGGATACTATCATTTAGTGACTTCTCACCCATCTTTATTCCTGTTCTCAAGTGAACCAAGTGAGGAGCCTGGAAACAAAAAAAGAAAAGGGATTTACATTTGGACTCCTTAGGTGCTCAGTCTCTACCCAGTTCCCCCTGCTATCCTTCTCCCCTCTTCCCACCCATTTTTCTCCTCACCTAGTCCCCTGAAATTAGCATACTCCTCCACCTCACCTTCTCTTGGGAACCTATTCCTCTCCTCCCTACCTATTTCCATTTCTCCACCAAAACCTATCCATGCTATGTATTATTTCCTTAAGAACCCCATTAATTCTTTCCAAAGGGGCAACTAGTCATCTGTCAAATGAAGCTCATGAAAGGGCTTAAGAGATGCTAACACTGTACTACATATTTTGTTTTAAGACATAATACCTACACTGAGAATAACTAGGTTGCCTAATTAACTGACAGAAGGATTTCTGGGCTCTTAACTCCCATTTGAGGGGCTTAAATATAACCACATATATAAAAGCACCTGGTAAAGTATTACACAGATATTGGCATACTCCGGCAACTTCCTATCAAAAGCACTCTGATGGTGTTTGCTACCTTCAGCTTCCCGAGCTTCCCCAACAGCTGGGCTGAATCACCCTACACCTAGAGGAGCCCCAGGTCAGACCCTGAGCAGATTCAGTGGAAAGCAGGGGATATAGTTTATCTCTTCACTGCTGTGCCAATTTTAGGGCTGAAACTTGTGGAACTTGGTGGAACAAATCCCATCTGGAGAACAGCACTAGCCAAGTTCTGTACCTCCAAAAAGTCAACAAAGTCTGGTCCCCGGGATCCTCCTGGTCATGTGTAGGAGGGTAAGTGGCAATATCTATTTCTGACTTTTTCTTCACAAAGAGAAGGAAATTTAAAAACAGGACAGCAACCAATTAATGTTATAGATTTAATTCAGAAAATATTTTATGCATGAGTAACAACATTTTAGAAAAACATATTCTATTCCAATTGTGCTGATGAACCTGGATTTCCCATCAAACTTGAAGATTATTAAAATTCAGGTAGTGGGGAGCAGATGTAGCTCAGTGGTTGAGTGCCTGCTTCCCATGTATGAGGTCCTGGGTTCAATCCCTGGTACCTCCTAAAAGAAAAAAAAAAAAGTAAAAAAAAAAAAAAAATTCAGGTAGGGATGAAGGCTAAATCTATTTTTTGTTTGTTTGTTTACTGTTTGAGTCAAGCCTGATATACATCAGTTTACTCAGTTAAGGCATGGAAAGGAATTTATCAGTGAGAGGTCAGTGAGAGCCATCTCCTCAGAGGACTTACCTGGCTCATATTTTCCATGCCTCCCGCAACCACAATGCTGGAGTCTCCTATCCCTACTGACTGGGCTGCAAGGCACACAGCTTTTAGGCCTGACCCACAGATCATCTGGCAGCTCCATGCTGGAACAGTATAGGGGATTCCTGCACCCACACTGGCTTGCCGAGTGGGATTCTGCCCGCAGCCTGGAAGAAGGAACACAGAGGCCTCTCAGCAACCAAGGAGAAAGACAGAATGTCAGGGTGAAAGTGCACACAAAATCAAGAGACTGCCAGCTGGGTCTCCTGCCACTTCTGACAGCCTAAGGCCAGCTCTATTCCCAACAGAGGCAGAAAGGCCTTTACATACCCAACACCTGTTACACAGTCAGCCCTTGAATATATACTGGCTTGTGCTGCTCTCTAGTTATTTTATAGGTCTAAGCTTTCTCCCCCAACTCTCCCAAAGAAGTTACTAATTCCTTAAGAAGAAACTGTCAGATGTGGCTCAAGTGACTGGGCTCACATCTACCATATAGGAGGTCCAGGGTTCGATTTCCAGGGCCTCCTGGTGAGGGCAAGCTGGCCCGCACAGTGAGCTGGCCCAAGTTGGAGCGCTGGCCTGTGCAGGAGTGCTGGCCCATGCAAAGAGCTGGCGCAGCAAGATGACACAACAAAAAGAGACACAGAAGAGGGACAATAAGAGACACAGGAGACCAGGAAGCTGAGGTGGCACAAGAGATTGAGTACCTCACTCCCACTCAGGTCCCAGGATAAGTTCCTGGTGCTACCTAAAGAGAAGACAAGCAGACACAAGAAGAACACACAGCAAATGGACACAGAGAACAGACAATTGGGGGGAGATCAAATAAATAAATAAACTGTCTTCTTCACCCTTTGATATGGCTTGAATAAGCACATGCTGCCTTATAAACTCAGGGCAGAACTCAGTAGTGTTTTTAACTAGGGCAACTATACCATGATCATGGTTTTGTGAGACACTTGGGAAGATAAGAGGCATTATTAAAGAGGAAAACCTCTAGCCAAGAAGCAGTCCCTTTCTTGCTAATTACTCAGTACACAACGGCTGAATGGTCCATATGATATGTACAGAATCAGAACTCACAAATACCTTTCTATAATTCAACTGTGGAAACTTCCTTCAGAAAATGGAAAAAAAAAAAAATACATATTTAATTTAATCAAAGCAGAAGAGAAGGAGATGCTACTACTGAAAGTTTCAAATGTTCTCAGTCACCACTATCTGTTATCAAAGGGTCAACAGTAAATATTTCTACAGTATCAGCTCTATTGCAGGTTTCATACATACCCATACCCAGCACCTTTCCTTGCTGAGTTTGTTGGAAAAAACTAGCAAATGGGTTGACAAAAACTTCCACAGAGAGGTTTTATTTATCACAGAATTAACCTGGAATTAGGCCCCAAGTTAAAAACAGGTAAGGTTACTTAAGACTGAAAATATATGCAGGGAAAATTAAAGACAGTATTAAGATCATATCTGAATTGAACTCATAGAACACTAGTTAATAAAAAGGATGTGGGAAGCGGCTGTGGCTCGGTCAGTGGGGCTCCGGTTTGCCATGTGGGGGGCCCCGGGTTCGGTTTCCGGGGCCTCCTGGTGGGGGCGGGCCCGCCCGCACGGCGTGGTTGGCTGGCCCAGCGAGCACAAGCAGCGGGGGGGGGGGATAAATGAATAAATAAATAAAATCTTTAAAAAAAAAAAAGGATGTTGATATTATTTATGGTCTGTTTTTTAAAGCTAAAATGAATTACATATACATATACATATACATAAATAACTCCTTTATAAGAATTATATGTACTTACTCATAATCCCCACCTTAAGGGACTTACAGTTAAGAGATCATATTTACAGTTACTGATCATAATTTATAGTGCCAGGATTTTGCAGCATGTAAGCTCCATGAGAAGGGGGATTTCTATCTGATATGAACTTTGCTTATTATCCTGGCAGTTGAGCAGTGCCTGGCACATAGCAGGTTTTCAGAAAATAGCTGTTAATTGATTGTGAAAGGTGCCCAGGCTTAATGAGTAGCACAGACCTAGGGTTCAAGTGCTAGCCCCACTTCACAATGTCACCCTGGTCATTTGATCTTGCAAAGTGGCATTTTCTCACTTGTCAAAGGAAGATAAGAGTATCCAATGGATTTATTAGGAGGACTGAATATACAAGGTAATTCACGCATAGTATTTTAATTAGGTCCTCCATAAACAAGGCTATTTTTATCCATGATTTTGTGGGAGGTACTATAGAAGAAGGCAAAGTAAAAAAGGAGGAAGCGGCCGTGGCTCAATTGGTTGGGCTCCCGTTTACCATATGGGAGGCCCTGGGTTTGATTCCCAGGGCCTTCTGGTGAAGGCAAGCCGGCCTGCACGGTGTGGTGAGCTGACACAGCAAGATGATGCAACAAAGGGAGACAAGCAGACACAGAAAAACATATAGCAAATGGACACAGAGAGCACAAGCAGCAAGGGGGGGATAAATAAATAAATAAATAAAATAAAATAAAATAAAAAAGGAGATAACAGAGACAACAGCAGTGGAGCGCCCCAGATTAATTAAGAAAGGATAAGTCATGGGGTCAGGGATGACAGAAAGGAAGGAGCGGCCTAAATGTACCCAGTCTGAGGGTGAGGGGGTCCACCATCTATTTTAAAGGCTTGCAGAGTCAAGAGAAAGTGGCATGGTTCCTACAAGACTTTAAGGCCCATAAGAACAAGCTGAGAAATGGGAGTTAAGGGAAGGAAACACAGAACTCCAAAGTAAAGACAGAAAATTGACCAACTCTCAGACAGTGTTGGGCAAAGCACAAAGCATTAAAATCAGGACAAGCCAGAGTAAATGCAATCCCAAAATAACCTCAAGCAAAACTGAGGTAGACAACCTTCATTATCTGTGTAGCAGTTTGATATTATTTATGAATTCCGAATAAGATATTTGATTATGTTTGTAAACTGGTCTGTTCCTCTGGGCATGATACCCTTCGACTGTATTAGATTCAGCTGAGATGTCTTTGATTAAATTATGTTAAAATTAGGGCTTTAATTGTCATAGGATGTGTAGGGTTGAGTCCCCACCCCCTTGGTGGGTTGATACAGACTCTCACACGGAAGTAGAGACACAGAAGAACACAGAGGATCCTGCGGCCCTGGGAAGTGAGATAAGCCTGATAGTCCACAGCTGACCTTGTGGAGAGAACAGAGCAACTGAGCCCAGAAAGAAACGAGCCCTGGGGAGAGAGACGAGCCTTATGCCAGCCTACAGCTGAGATTGGAAGAAACTAGGACTATGGAGCCTTAAGAGGAAGAAGGAAGGCTGAACTCTCACAGACGTCACCAACCATCTTGCATCAACACGTGGCAGCAGACTTTGGGTGAGAAAGTACCTCTTATGGTACCTTGAGTTAGACTCTTTAGAGCCTTGTGACTGTAAGCATCTACCGCAAATAAATACCCTTTACAAAAGCCAACAGATTTCTGGTACTTTGCATCAGCACCCCTTTCGCTGACTAATACAATCTGTAACACTTTTCTTCATCCTCTCCTCACCAAAGCCCCCACCTTGCACCAGGGGAAAGAAATGCCATAACCTCAGTTGCATTAAGGTGTTACGTTGTTAGCTATCCCTGGAAGGTTTGCTATTTAAAAAATATTTCAGGGCTAGGGCAACACTTAACATCAAAAATGAATTGCTAAGGGAGGGATTCCATGTTCCTAATGATTATATTTTCAAATGCTAACATTTATCTGGTACTTCTATGTGCAGAGTAACTCTAAGAACTCCAGAGTAACTCTACTTTACACCTGAGGAAAATGAAGAACAGAATAGATAACTTAAAGTCATCCAAAATTAAGTGTGAACCCAGGTGGTCTGGTGGTCCTGAGCCTCCTCACTCTGTCCTTAAACAGCACCCTCTGGAATTCCCACTCAGTGGTCCCAAACGCACAGTTTTCCTTACGTTCTTCCCAGCACGCTCCTTGGACATTTCTTCTCTAGCCATACTTGATTATCCTGAGGATATGGATTTTCCTGCAGCCTTCAGAGGTGGTGGCTGTTCATGCTCTCCAGGCTGACACCAAAGAGTCTAAAAGCATGCCCCACCCCCACCCCCCAAGGGGAAACAGATGTGGCTCAAGCGATTGGCCTCCCGTCTACCATATAGGAGGTCCAGGGTTCAGTTCCCAGGGCCTCCTGGTGAAAGGCAAGTTGGCCCACACGAAAAGCTGGCCCGAGCAGGAGTGCTGGCCTACACGGAGAACTGGTACAGCAAGATGATGCAACAAAAAGAAACACAGAGGAGAAACAACAAGAGACACAGCAGACCAGGGAGCAGAGGTGGCGCAAGAGATTGAGCGCCTCTCTCCCACTCCAGAAGGTCCCAGGATCACTTCCCGGTGCCACCTAAAGAGAAAACAAGCAGACACAGAAGAACACAGAGAGGAGACAGCAACATCTAAGCCCACTCTCAATCCAAAGCAGCCAGAGCAGACATCATCCCAAATTCCTCAAAACTGAGTAAAGAACCAACATAAGGGGAGAGGAGGGTAACCATGTACCAATGTAGATTTATTGTTATTGTAGGTATTATCATGTGGTAAAGGAAGAACTTGTAACTTTGATATAAAGATAGTGGTTACCAGAGGTTCAGAGGGGAGGGGGAAGGATAAATAGGTGGAACACAGGGCATTTTTAGGACATTGGAATTGCTCTGTGTGATTCTGCAATGACAGATACATGACAGATTATGTTTGTCAAAGCCTATAAAACTGCAAAGCGCAAAGTGTAAACCATAAACCATAGACCTTGATTAGTAGCAATGCTTCAATATGGTACATCAATTTTAACAAATGTACCCACTAATGTAACATGTGAATAACAGGGGGGGTAATAGGGAATCCCCTATACTTTTGATGTAACTTTTCTGTAATCTAAAACTTTTCTTAAAATGAAGTGTATAATAAAAAAATTTAAAAAAAAACAAAACCTGTTCCTGTGCAGTTCATGCCTTCAGGCAACCTTCTTTTCCCCCTCCACATTCCGGGCAACTTCAGCACCTATATGGACCTCCCGATTCTTTGGACTCCTCCTATCCTCTCTTCAATCTCAGCTCCCCCACTAAGCCTAATCATCACCAGAAAATATACAACTTCTGAATTTAGTTATCCAAACATCCCACTATTGGACCACTAGCACATTTCTACAATTCTCTGACCTCATAAAGCCCTCCAAATCTCTGATCTTTCCTTTTATCCCCACCCATCAGCCATCTCCTTTTTTACCTTCCTTTTTATCCAGCTCAGAAGTGAATCCTATGAGGAAAGGGACCTTATCTGTGTTGCTCAACCCAATATGTAGCACATGGGAGGAGCATATATTTTTGTTGAATGTCTGACACTTTAGGGGAATATGGAAAGCCAGGTATACTCTACTATGAATGAAAAGTATAGGAAAATGGTCTATATTCATTCAGGTGAAGCACTAAAGAAACTTAGTCTTCAACTAAGTCAAGATATGGACAGGGCATGCCAGAGTAACTCCATAAGCAAGTGTACGCAGGCAAGAATATCAGCTTGTGTGCGGAACAGGTGACAATGGGCTGTTTCTAACAAACCCTGGCCACTGCCAGGGTCACCAATGAGTTACCTGCTGCCAACACATGTCCAAATATGACCTCAGACACCTCTTCTGGGGCAACATTGGCCCTCTTCAGGGCTTCTTTGATGACAGTTGAGCCCAGGTCATGGACTGGAACAGTAGACAGGGCACCGTTGAAGGATCCTAAAACACAATGGTGGAAAAAGAGCATCTAAAACCTCAGGGCAATGAAGAAACCTCACCCATGTGCTCCAGGGCTCTAGGGCCTCTGGCACCAGGAGCCGGTGAAACCTTGCTGCTTGGGAAAATCAGTGATGACGCTGTGCCCTTTTCTGTCCACAGGTTAAGGGCAGGAGCATGCCACCCACTGTAACAGCCAGAACAGGAGGTGCGAGACCCAGAGGTGCTTATAGAAGCCGCAGGTTCCGGCAGAAAACCTTCCCATCTATTCCCCGAACCCCCCAAAAAAAGAAAAACCACGGCATGGAAATGTCACCCATGCATCCCCAACAAAAGAAACCGAGAGATCCCGCACTTCAAAGGACTTTGAATATGCTAAATCACTAAGGAGTTACAAAGCTGCTATCACCCCTCAGTATTTAACCAAACTAAACCCCAGCTCAGACCCCTCCATCTCAGACGCCCAGCCGAGCCCCCCATCTCAGACCCCCGGGCCAGACCTCCCAGCCCAGACCCCAGTAGTTCAGGCTCCCATCTCGGGCTTCAGCCCAGATCCCCCATCGCCGAACCCCAGGTCAGGCACCCACCCCACACTCCCCACCTCAGATTCCCACTTCAGACTCCCATCGCAGACCCTCGAGCTTCCCAGCCCCTGCGACCATCGTTCGGCCGACGGCTCTACTCGGAGCCGGCCAATCAGGGAGCTAGTGAGAGGTTGCCTCTCACTACCAGCCAATAGGAGGGCCGGGGTGCGCGGTGGCTCTACTTCGGGCAGCCAATCAGCGCATCAGGAAAGGCGGGGGGGGGTGGTCCCGAGCCGAGGAGACGCGAGAGGGGCGGGGCAGCCGGCGCGGGCCCGGTCGGCGAAGAGCAAGCTCCGAGGCTCGCCCGGGTCCAGCCCAGGCTCGGCGAGCGGGCAGCGGCGAGGCCCGCGCCCTCCCCCACACGCCCTTCTAACGCACTACAAAGCCTGCGGCCCTGGGCCTCGTCGCCCGGCCCTGGCGAGCCTGCCGCAATGGGGGGCAGCTCGGATGTCGCCCCGCTCCGGGCCGATGGCGACTCACCGATGGCAGTGCGCGCTGCCGAGATGATCACCACTGAGTCCAAACCCGCACTCATCCTGCCGCTCCCGCTGCCGCGTGGCCCCACCGCTTTCTGCGACTGAGGTGCCGCTCCCCGCAGCTCCACAGGCCGCGCCCCGAGGCGGAGACTGAGGCGGGGAGACCGCGCCCCTCCGCACGGCCTCCACGCCCACCCTCAGCGCAGCCCTCAGTGCGCAGGCGCTGAGGGCAGACCAGGGAACCCGCCGGGGTGCTGAGGTGGGGTGGAGTGCTGTGGGGGGGGGGCGGGACGGGTGGGTCATTTATTAGCTCAAGTAGCTTTGTTGTAGATGCTTCAGGGTTTTCTAAGTACAGGATCATGTCACTCATTAACAGTGAGAGTTTTACTTCCTCTTTTCCTATTTGGATGCCTTTTTTTTCCTTGTCTAATTGCCCTAGCTGGAAGCGGGGTCCCCGGGCGAAGACCTCTAGCTCTTTTTCCAGAGGAGAAGAGATTCCCGTTTTTTACTAGTCTGTCATCTTCCCGGAAGTCCTCCGGGGTACCCGCTTTTACGGGCGACCCGTGAAACTATGGACCCGTCAACAGAGGATTCAATGGACCTTTCATGTCCCCTATAAGCCCCTGGCAGCGGGTATGATTGAGAGATACAATGGATTATTAAAAGCTGGATTACGGGCGAGTACTGGATTGCTGTCCTTCCCACAAGTGGCTCGGGAGGCTGTGGACCGTGGTCCAACAATTGAATGAGCGCCCCCGATGGGGTGGAGTAATGCCCATAGAAGCTCTATTGCATAGAGCAGAGGCTCCAATCCACTTGCAAATTACAAAGAAGGGTCCCTTGCTGAAGGCCCAGGTGGGGCCGCAGGGACCTATCCTGTTACCTGCTGTAACAGTGCTCCATGGTGGAGAAACGAAAACCATAGTATGGCCCTGGAACCTTGAAGGCACCCCATGTAAGGTGGCTCGCTCTTATTGCTCCCTGGGGAACAGGATTACAAAGGGAATTGTCAATCACACCTTGAATAACCAATGTTTGGTCCTTGCAGATAGAGGTGACAGCACCATCAACAGCAAAAACAATTTTGAAGGAGACTTTTACATTGGCTTTCTAGCCCATAATGAGTTCCCCCATTTTAATGCAGGTTGAGGATGTGACACCACAGCCCTCAGTGGATGGGCCCCATTTGCGGTACACTTGGCCTGGCCGTACACCACAGAGCAGAACATTCTTGTCACCGGATGAGCAATTAGGTTGTGTCCCCTTAGATGGGCACGAGTTACCCGTTTTAGTCACTGTTTCTCATTTGTCTTACTTATCACCTTTAGGATACATGCCAACAGTTTGCTTGCTTGGGCCCATACCTATGCTCAAGTGTACAATGTGTCTCATTGTTGAGTGTGTACGGAACTCCCGGCCAGTTCAGCGGGAGGCCTCACATGGAGCATCGCCCCTGCCACTTGGGACAATTGGACCTGGCTGGAGACTGCTGACCAAAAGACCCCGAGTGGGAAGCCGTCTGTCGCCACATGGAATGCTTGTTGCACCGACCCTGCCAGGCCGTGGTTCAGTTATGCATTATATAACAGATGGGGCTGGCTTCCTGCTGAACGTGTAGAGTTGCGTAGCATCATACCTAAGTGTATTGAACAAAAGGGGGACCCCTGCCATCTAGCTGGGGAGATCCCCATATATATGTGTAATGTTACTCAGAATGTTACAGGTGGCTCCTATTGGTGAAATGGGCTACCATATACAGGTACAAAACCCACAGACCGGCTGCCCAAGGGATACCTGTGGGTCTGTGGACCCCACAGGTGGCCATACCTTCCTGCTAGTTGGACAGGACGATAAACATGGGGATGCCCTTTGATACCGGGGCAGATTTTAGCCACCCTGCCCCAGTTACCCCAGAACTGGGATACAGTATATCAGAGATGGCACAGAACCCGGCGAGCCCCATGGTGGTTCTACCCACTAGCCATACTTAGTCCTGGAGGCGCAGCCATTAAAGTAGAATTAGATGTAGAAGCCTTAGCGTAGCACACTATGCAAGCTTTAAACACTTCTGAATATGCAATTGCCCAGTTAACAGAAGAAACTGATCAAATCTGTAGCATTGTAACACAAAATCGCATAGCCATAGATTTACTTACTGCAGCCCAAGGGGGCACATGCGCCTTGATACATACTGAGTGTTGTGTGTACATTCCCGATTATAAAGAATCCATACAGGCCGCTATGAAGAACATGACCTGTGAGGTCCAACAAATCCAACACTTACAAGCTGACCCAGTAGAAGACTGGTGGGACTCTCTAGGAACTTGGAAATGGGGATGAGGGGGCCCCCTCATGGGGGTGGGATGTATACTGTTTGTTTGTTGCTGTGTATATTGTTGTTGTGGCATGTGGCTGCAGTGTACCCCTGCTATTTCCAGGGCCATCACCCTCAGGGGAGAAGTGTGAGGATGGTCAAGTTCGGGTGATGGCCCCGACCCTAGCCAGCTGCAGACAGCTGGCTCTTGGCACCAGTGAGGCAGCTACAGTCTCCACTTATCCTTGGGCCTGTGTCCAAAAGTAGCTGATAGAATTAGCTTGCAAATGTTCTCTAAACAGACCTAGGCTCAAGGACATCTGAGAAACAGTAACATAGTATGTTATCTAATCTGATTGGCATGTTATCCTTACCATTGTATCAATATGTTATTGCTGCCAAAAATGAGATAATAAAAACCACAGGTAGGGGAAGGGGATGTGGCTCAATCAATAGGGTTCCCGTTTACCATATGGGAGGCCCCGGGTTCAATTCCCCCGGGCCTCCTGGTGAAGGCAAGCCGACCTGCGTGGCTCGGTGAGCTGACGCAGCAGGACGACCCAACAAAGGGAGACAAGCAGACACAGAGAAATGCACAGCAGATGGACACAGCGAGCATAAGCAGCAAGGAGGGATAAATAAATTAATAAATAAAATCTTTAAAAAAAAAAAAAAAAAAAAAACACAGGTCAGCCCAAAATCTGCGCAGCTGCAGCCTGGTATGGACTGTTATACTTCTCCTCCTCGTGTGTTTTTTTTGCTTGCCCCCAGCGCGAGCCCCTGTCTTGGATGCCATTAACAGTAATACACCACATTAACAAATTGAAGGAGAAAAAAAACACATGATCATCTCAATCAAAACAGAAAAGGCATTCGACAAAATCCAGCATCCTTTTTTGACAAAAAAACATTTCAAAAGATAGGAATAGAAGGAAAATTCCTCAATATAATGAAAGGCATTGAAAGCTTTCCCTCTAAGATCAGGAACAAGACAAGGATGCCCAATGTCACCATTGTTATTCAACATTGTACTAGAAGTTCTAGCTAGGGCAATTAGACAAGACAAAAAAATTAAAGGCATCCAAATAGGAAAAGAGGACGTAAAACTCTCACTGTTTGCGGATGACATGATCCTGTATTTAGAAAATCCTGAGGGAAGCGGCTGTGGCTCAATCAGTGGGGCTCCCGTTTGCCATATGGGAGGCCCCGGGTTCGGTTCCCGGGGCCTCCTGGTGGAGGCGGGCCCGCCCGCACGGCGTGGTTGGCTGACCCAGCGGGCACAAGCAGCAAGGGGAGGGAGGAATGAATAAATAAATAAAATTAAAAAAAAAAAAAAAAAAAAAAAAAAAAAAAAAAAAAAAAAAAAAAAAGAAAATCCTGAAGTATCCACAACAAAGCTACTTGAACTAATAAATGGGTTCAGCAAAGTTGCAGGATACAAGATCAACAGGAAAAATCAGTAATGTTTTTGTACATTAGTACTGAACAACCTGAGGAGGAAATCAGGAGGAAAATTCCATTTTCAATAACAACAAAAAGACTCAAATACCTAGGAGTTAATTTAACCAAAGACGTATAGGACCTATATGCAGAAAACTACAAAACAATGCTAAAAGAAATTTTTAAAAGACCTAAACAAATGGAAAGACATTCCATGTTCATGGATTGGAAGAATAAATATCAAGAAGATGTCAATCTTACCCAAACTGATTTATAGATCCAATGCAATACCAATGAAAATCCCAACAGCTTACTTTACAGAACTAGAGAAGGCAATTACCAAATTCATTTGGAAGGGTAAATGCACCTGAATAGCCAAAGGCATTCTAAAAAAGAAGAGTGATGTGAGAGGAATTTCAGCCTGACCTTGAAACATATTACAAAGCTACAGTGGTCAAAACAGCATGGTACTGGCATAAAGATAGACACATTGATCAGTGGAATAGAACTGAGAACCCAGAACTAAACCCTCACCTATACAGTCAACTGGTTTTGGTTTTTTTTTTTAAAGATTTTATTTTTATTTATTTATCCCCCCCTTGCTGCTTGTCCTCACTGTGTCCATTTGCTGTGCGTTTTTTCTGTGTCTGCATGTCTCTAGTTGTTGCGTCATCTTGCTGCGTCAGCTCACTGTGCTGCGCAGGCCGGAGCAGGCCGGTGCAGGCTGGCTTGCCTTCACCAGGAGGCCCCGGGAATTGAACCCGGGGTCTCCCATATGGTAAACGGGAGCACTATCGATTGGGCCACAGCCGCTTCCCTCAATTGGTTTTTGACAAACCTACCAAGTTAATGTTAATGGGACAAAACAGTCTCTCCAACAAATGGTGTTGGGAGAAATGGATATCTATAACCAAAAGAATGAAAGAGGACCCCTATCTCACCCCCTATACAAAAATCAACTCAAAATGGATCAAAGGTCTAAATATAAAAGCCAGGACCATAAAACTACTAAAAGAAAATGTAAGGAAACATCTTGGATGTGGTTTCTTGGACCTTACACCCAAAGCACATGCAACAAAAGAAAAAACAGATAAATAGGAACTCCTCAAAAGGACTTTGCACCTCACAGGACTTTGTCAAAGGGGTGAAAAGGCAGCCAACTCAATGGGAAAAAATATTTGGAAATCACATATCTGATAAGGGTTTAATATCCAGGATATATAAAGAGATGTTACAACTCAACAAGAAAAAGACAAATGACCTACTTTAAAAAATGGGCAAAAGACTTGAATAGACATTTGTCTAAAGAAGAAATACAAATGGTAAAAAAAAAAAAAAAAACACATGAAGAAATGCTCAACATCACTCATGATTAGGGAAATGCAAATCAAAACTACAATGAATATATCATTTCACACCTATCAGAACGGCCACTATTAAAAAGACAGAGAACTACATGTGTTGGAGAGGATTTGGAGAAATAGGAACAGTTAGTCACTGTTGGTAGGTATGCAGAATGGTACAGCCACTGTGGAGGACTGTTTGGCAGTTCCTAAAGAAGTTGAATATAGACTTGCCACGTGACCCTGCAATACCACTACTGGGTATATACCTAGAAGAACTGAGAGCAGTGACACAAACAGATATCTGCACACTGATGTTCATAGCAACATTATTCACCATTGCCAAAAGTTGGAAACAACCCAGGTGTCCATCAACAGATGAATGGATAAACAAACTGTGGTCCATTCACACGACGGACTATTATGCAACTATAAGAAGAAATGAAGTCATAAAGCATATGACAATATGTAAGAACCTGGAGGACATTATGTTGAGCAAAGCAAGCCAGACTCAAAAGGACAAATACTGTATGATTACGTTACTATGAACCAAATATAATGTGTAACATATTGTTTGAGTCAAAAAAAATTTATATATATCCAGTACACTTAATTGAGAAATGTAAAAAAAAAAAAAGTGGGTACTCCAATCACTTTCAGTTACCATGGGACAGCCATAAAAGGCACATAACTGCTGTAAAGTATGAATCATGCTGATCTGCATTGCTTGGACAGCAGGGTAAACAAACCCACAGCAGTATCCATTGTGGTGAATATATATCAACACTGCCTGCTCAGGGGCAGTGGCCCTACATAATCTACTTGCCACTGAGTCAAGGAAACTTGGCCATGTTCCATCTGTCCCATGGTATGAGGCAAAGGCCGTTCACGCATGAGAAAGCATTGTGGGCATCCCCTTTATGCCTCCCACAGGTCTTTAGTCCCTACTGCTAAGCCCCATAAATGGGCAGCTTTTGACATAGTGCATGCATCAATTTATGATGCATGCATCAATTTATGATGCAACCATATGGCGATATCCTGCACAATTGTTACGTTCAGGGTTAATTTCATTAACTGATCTGCTTCATCATTTCCAGGACAGGCCAGTGGGTGGTGAGCGGCCACATGATATATCACAAACTCTTTTGAAAGTCCCCACTCCCATAGGTCTTCCCACATGGGTCTTCCCCATATAGGTCTGTTGGCCATGAGCCAATCCATTTGTTTCCACTCCGGTAACCACACTGTAAGGCCTTTAAAAATGGCCCAACTATCAGTATAAATTGTTAAAGGGCTTCCTTCCTTTTCTACAATGAGCCACATAGCCCACAATTTGGTCCATTGGCTACTTTGATCAAAGCCCATTTCATACTATATAATGTCAGTTTTAGGTTGGATGATTATGGCCATGCACTGAGCAGACTGGCTTCGACTGGCCCCATTGGTATACCATGCAGACTCTGGGACTGTCATGTCCCCAGCTTTAAAAAGGGGGACTGTGCGTCCTGAATGGGGGTCACTTCTGCCTCAGGGCTCAATGTTCCCGCACATGTTAGGGGTCCCAAAACCTGTGCAATTCTTTACTTAGAGGACTGGAAGCAAAAGTACTTCACTGCTCTAAATACACACCCCACGTAGCAAGGGTTGCCGTTTGAGCCACTCCACTACAAGGCCGGTCTATCCAGTTTTGTACCTAGCCTTTAATGGGGTAGGTGGTGAATATTTTCACCGGGGCCTCTCGAGTGATAGTTTCAGCACTCTGAGCAGCTGCACATACAGTGGCAGTTGCTTTTCTATCAAGCTATAGCATTTCTCTGTTTGCCTCTGCAGTTGGCTCCAAAATCCAATCAGCTGACGGAGCCGTTCTGAGCGTTGCCATAGACCCCAACCATACCCCTCCTCTGTGATATGTACATCTAATTCAAACAGTTGACCAGGGCCAGCCACCAGGAGAGACTGGGCCTGCTTAATGGCCTGCTTGGTGGCCTCAAATGCCATCTCGGTTCATCTGTCCAGTCCCAGGTCATCCCCTTTCGGGTCAACTTATACAGCAGCTTCAAAATCTGGGCCAACTGTGGCACAAAGACTCGCCAATACCCCAAGAGATCCGAGAATACCTATAGGTGTCGCACCATAGTGAGGTGGGGAAAGGCTTGTATTTTATCAATAATGGCTTCGGGGATTACTTTCGTCTTACCCGACCACACAATAACCCAAAAATTTGACAGACAAACCAGGCCCTTGCAACTTGTCCTGATTTATCACCCATACTCTCTCCTAAAGATGAGTGATCAATGTGGGCACTGCCACTTCCAAATCTACAAAAGAATCAGAGGTTAACATAACATCATCAATATAATGAAACAGTTGTATTATTCCCAGGTGCTTCCATTGCTCTAGGTCTTTAGCTACTAAGCTATGACAGATGGTGGGACTATGAACATATCCCATCGGCAAAAGGGTAAAAGTCCATTGATGTCCTTCCCATGTGAAAGCATACTGATCCTGTGTGGTGTCAGCAATAGGAATAGAAAAGAATGCATTTGCTAGGTCAAAAACAAAATGATGTGTCCCTAAAGTAAGAGTCAATGTGGGAGTCAGTGCCTGCGGACTTCGGGAGACCTAATTTGGCCCCTCAATTAGGGGCAGCGGTGTGCCTGTGACTGGGCAGGGAAAATACCCATGGGTGTGGAGGCCCACGTGCCGTGGAATCCTAGGGACTCCCTCTTCCCAGCCGCTCCAACATGTTGGCCGTCATTGCCTCCGTGCCCACCTTAGTCCTCAGCTTTGTATCAGAAATGCTATTCCTGTGGGAACCACAGCCAAAGAAGAGATGGAGCAGCTCTGGACTAAGAACTTAGGTTCAAATCGTCCGTTGTCTCCTCACCTCACTATCTACAGGTGGCCTCTTACCATGATAATGACTGCTTCTCACTGTGGCACTGGTATTGCCTTGAGTACAGGGTTCACTCTTTTTGGCTTGTTGGCCCTGATTCTCCCTGGGAACTTTGAGTCTTATTTGGAACTTGTGAAGTCCCTGTGTCTAGGACCAGCACTGACCTACACAATTAAGTTTTTGCTTGCCTTCCCTCTCACATATCATGCCTTGAATGGAATCTGATACTTGTCATGGGACCTAGGAAAAGGCATGAAGATTCCTCAGCTGTACCAGTCTGGAGTGGTTGTCTTCATTCTTACTGTGTTATCTTCTGCAGGGCTGGCAGTCATGTAAAGAGATAAGCTTCTCAAAATTATCTTCCTACAAATTATTACATTGATCTTTTTTCTTGTTTCTCACTCTTATCTCCAGTCAGGGCAAAGATCTCCTGATTTCTTTAGACTCTTATTTTCACAGATTCCCTTAGAACTCAGTAACAATAAAGTACCTTACAGAACCCTAAAAAAAAAAAAAAGAGTCAATGTGTCCATGAGATCCAAAATAGAGGGCATAGCCACATGGAGGGGAGGAACCACTTGGTTCAACTTTCAATAATCAGCAGTCATACACCAAGTGCCATCTGGCTTGTGCACAGGCCATACCGGAGTGTTGAAGGGGCTGCATGCCTCCCAGAGGATATGAACTTTAGCCAATTCCTTAATGGTAGCAGTAATTTCATTGTGACCACCTGGTAATCTATACTGCTTTATCATAACAGTCTGCTGAGTCTCTGGCAATGTCACGGGTGGATAATGAGTGTATCCCCGCACTGCGGGCTTAACCGCTAGGACACACAAGTGGAACTCTCCAATAGTAATTTGTAAGATAACATCTATGCCAAGTATATACTCTGGAATGGAGGAGATGCACACTGAAAATTCCTGGAGAGGTAAGCAACCGATTCCCAAGATCACCTTGGTTTGGACAACTCATAAGGACCCCTGGCCCATTTGTCCATACCCATCTACATAGGTGTACGTGCCCATGAATTTTTCAGGCTGCCCATATAGGAGTGTACATTCAGCTCTTGTGTACACAAGGGCAAGAACCCGCTGGATATTTTGTGGGGACCAATGGATAGCTAGTTCCACATAGGGCCTCTGGTCTTTCCGAGGGTCTCCATCTCGGATGCCTTGGCCTTCATCCTATGTAAAGGTAAATGCTGACTCGGGGGGCCCCTCCAGGGTATTTGTCAGATAATCACTCAGTTGGGCAGTTGCCCGTATCTGCTTTTTCCTCTGCACATTGCACTGCGTTGGCTCTAACTGGCACCACAGATCCAATAGGACCATGTTCGGCTGCCCATCTATCTTCTTCCAGTTTACTCTGGAAGCCAACAGATCATTCCACATCTGCTTACATGTCAATTTAATCGGTTCCCTTCCAAAGTCTTGTCTCTTTGACTTTGCAGCTCGCCTGGTTTTGAAACTATCTCTTCCCTCAGTAGCCACAGGATGGGCTCGTGTACGCAAATTTTCTACCTCCCCCAAGCTAGCCATTATGGCTATCACTTCATGCACTGGGTGAGGAACATATGGGATAAGAATCACCATCAGGGAACCGAATGATGGGGACGTGGCATGCTGCACCAAAATATCTCTCATTAGGCTTGTGAACCGTTCCACATTCAGTCCTTGATTACCAAGATTATACAAGGCATTACACATGCCCATCTCTCGGACGACTTGCACTAAGTCAGCATAGGTCACCCATTGGCTCACCGCATCCTGTAACTCATCGGGATCCCGCCACACGGAGCGGATCTCGGTCTGCAACTATTCCATCAGGGAATAGTTAGGATTTCCTTGAGCATGGCGCTGGGCATTCAACCGTTGTTGTCTCAACAGCAGATGGCTTGTTAGGAAGGCCAATTTCTCAATCTCTGTTCCAGAACACAAAACGTCATCCAGTCCAGCATCCCACAGCCGGAGCAACGAGGCAGCTATGGGTTCTCCCAGCTTCTGCTGAAATTGTCGTCCCAATTCAACCAGTTCTGCCTGCGTACAGTATACAGTATGCTAAACTACATGGGGCGGCCCCACGGGGGCCCCTTCTTGCCCCACGTCTTGGTCATGTTTCATCTTCTGAGTAAAAACCAGGTGGGCTTGCTTTATAGTCCGCCCCCCCCCCATTTCATCCTCAGAGCTACTGTCTACCAGATCATCCTGGTGCTCTCGTACCTGTTTCACCACCTGCTCCATGTCCTGCAACTGGCTAGCCTGCTTCAGCGTCTCCTGTGTAGTATCCTGAAGCAAGGACAGGAATACCCAGCCTACCCTAGCAGCTGCCGCATGTGGTTCATATCCCCCAGCAGAGGCTCAGCTTGCTGCAGAGCACCCAGTAAAGCCACTGGGGTTTTACTGGGATCTCCGCAGGACAGGCACACCAGTGGGACAGCCACTCTGCCACCCCAGCCCACATACAGGTGGGCGGCAACCTGGGGCTCATACCCCCTACCTCTTTCTCAGTATGCATGGTGGGGGCAAATCCTGCCGACTACGCCAAAGTTTAATCGCATCCAAGACAGGGGCTCACTTGGGGGGTAAGCAAAAAAACACACGAGAAGGAGAAGTATAATGGTCTATACCAGGCTGCAGCCATGCCGCAGGCAATCAGCAGCCTTTGGGCTGACCTGTTGCTTTTTATTATCTCATTTTTGGCATGCAATAACATATTGATACAATGGTAAGAATAACATGTCAATCAGAATAGATCACATACTATGTTATTGTTCCTGAGAAGTCCTTGACCCTAGGTTTGCTTAGAGAACATTTGCAAGCTAATTCTATCAGCTACTTTTGGACACAGGCCCAAGGATAAGTGGAGACTGTGGCTGCCTCACTGGTGCCAAGAGCCAGCTGTCTGCAGCTGGCTAGGGCTGGGGCCATCACCAGAACTTGACCATCCTCAAACTTACGTTGATTGATTTTCTTATGTTAAACCAGCCTTGCATACCAGGAATAAATCCCACTTGGTCATGATGTATATGTATTTTGATATGCTATTGCATTCCATTTGCAAGTATTTTGTTGAGAATTTTTGCATCTACGTTCATTAGAGAGTTTGGTCTGTAATTTTCTTTTCTTGATCTGGCTTTGATATATAGTGATATTGGCTTCCTAAAATGTATTGGGTAGTTTTCCCTCCTCTTTAATTTTTTGGAAGAGTTTAAACTCTTGGTGTTAATTCTTTTCGAAAACCTTGGTAGAATTCACCTGTGAAGCCATCTGGTCCTGGACTTTTCTTTGCTGGGAGATTTTTGATGATAGATTCAATCTCCTTAAATGTGATTGGTTTGCTAAGTTCTTGTATTTCTTGTAGCATCAGTGTAGGTTGTTTGTGCATTTCTAGGAATTTGTCCATTTCATCTAGGTTGTCTAGTGTGTTGGCATACAGTTTCTCATAATATCCTCTTATGATTCTTATGACATCCAGTAAAACCTAGTGCAGATTTCTCTTCAGAAATCATGGAGGCGAGAAGACAGTGCTCTGATACAATTAGGATACTGAAAGAGAAAAACTGCCAGCCAAGAATTCTTTATCCAATGAAATTGTCCTTCAAATACGAAGGTGAGTATAAAATATTCACAAACAAATAGAAACTAAGAGAGTTTGCAAAAGAGAATCCATTTTGCAGGAAATATTAAAAGAAGCCTTAGAACCTGAAAGAAAAAGGAGAGGCAGGCTTGGAGGAGAGTATAGAAGAATAGCAAAAAAGATAACCAAAAGAGTAAAAAGACAGACAAAAATATGGTATGACATGTGAAAACCAAAGAATAAAATGGAGGAAGTAAATAATGCATGTACAGTAACATCATTGAATGTGAATGGATTAAACTCTCCAATTAAAAGATATAGGCTGACAGAATGGATACAAAACATGAGCCATTCATATGCTGCTTCCAAAAGACTCATCTTAGATCCAGGGATACAAACCCGCTAAAAGTGAAAGTTTGGAAAAAGATACTGCATGCAAATAGTAACCAAAAAGAATAGGGATACTCATACTAATATCAGATGAAAAGATATTAAGTGCAAAGTAGTTGTAAAAGATACAGAAGGCCATTATACATTAATAAAAGGGACAATCCACCAGGAAGATATAACAGTCATAAATATCTATGCACCTAATCAGGGAGCCCCAAAATACATGAGACAAACCCTGGCAAAACTGAAGGGAGAAATAGACATCTCTACAATAATCATTGGAGGCTTTAACACACCACTCAAATCATTAGATAGAATAACTGGACAGAAGATCAACAAGGAAAAAGAACCTGAACAATATGATAAATGAGTGAGACCTAACAGACCTTGTATGAGTCAGCCAAAGGGGTGCTGAAAAACAAACAAACAAACAAACAAAAAAAAAAAACAAAGGTGTGCTGATGCAAAATACCAGAAATCTGTTGGCTTTCATAAAAGGTATTTATTTGGGGTAGAAGCCCACAGTTACCAGGCCATAAAGTGTAAGTTACTTCCCTCACCAAAGTCTATTGCCACGTATTGGAGCAAAATGGCTGCCGATGTCTGTGAGGGTTCAGGCTTCCTGGGTTCCTCTCTTCCTGGGCTTGCTTCTTTCCAGGCTCAGCTTCTCTGATTTCTCCACAAGGCCATCTGTAGACTATCAGGCAAATGGCTCTGTCTCTCCCCAGGGCTTCTGCTGTGTCCAAGAGCCGTCTCTCTTCCTCTGTGTTCTTCTCTGTGTTCACTTCTCAGGCTCCAGCTCAAAACTCAGCATCAAAACTCCAACTCTGTCCTTTGCCATGTCTTTTATCTGTGAGTCCCCACCTACCAAGGGGTAGGGCCTCAACACCCTGCTGACATGGCCCAATCAAAGCCCTAATCATAATTTAATCATGCCCAGAGGAACAGACCTTTTTACAAACAAAATCCGGTATTTCTTTTTGGAATTCATCAATAATGTCAAACTGCTACAGACAAATACAGAACACTGCATCCAAACTCAGCAGGTTATACATTCTTCTTAAGTGCCCATGGATCTTTCTCCAGGATAGACTACATGTTAGGGCACAATGTAGTTCTCCATAAATATAAAAATAATGAAATCATACAAAGCACCTTCTCAGATCATAGTGGAATGAAACTGAAAATCAATGATAGGAAAGAGCTAAATTCACAAATGTGTGGAGGCTAAACAGCACACTCCTAAATAATCAATGGGTCAAAGAAAAAATTGCAAGTGAAATCAGTATATATATTGAGAGAAATGAAAATGAGAACACAATTTACCCAAACTTATGGGATGTTCTCTCTGCTTAGAGGAGCCCACATCAAATCTTGGTGTATATTTTTTGTCTTTCTCTCCCATTTCTCAGCAAGCTCTGTTCTTTCCCCCATTTCCCAAATAAATTCTTTTTACTGGCCTAACTAAACTGGCATGTTCATAAATTCTTTTATGTGTCATAGCCAAGAACCTAGAGGAATACCATCGCTTCTCCATCTTCATTTGGCTAGCCATCCAGGAGAAAAATAAGTGAGTGGTGTTCCCTGACCCCCGCCAGAAACTGAAAATCGTAAATCAGATTTGGGATTCACTTGTTACAAATTTGACAACAGTGAAAAACCATATGCAAAGGGATATTGAACATGTTAAAAGTCCTGCTGTTAAAGTTAATGGGATTGACAGCTGGGTATACTATCCCAAGTGAAGCCACCTGCCCAAGGAAGTACCAGCTCACTGAAAGCACCTGATGGGACATACAAGTGCCAGTCATTGGATGGCCTGAAATACCTCTTTAAGAGACAAAGCTAAGTAGTGTCTGTGTCAAACTCACCTGTTTCCTCTAATTCTAGCCCAAACACCTATTGCTAGGGGGAAGGCAAGCCAGATACCCTTTAGGTATCTGTTTTTATTTCCTGTATTCTCTCCCTGTTCAATGACTAAAAGGGCAATGCCTCTTCTCATCCCCCTCTTAGCTGTCTTAGGCATAACCACCACCATAGAAAACTGGGATTGGCAATTTATACCAAACCCCATTATTCTAACTAACCGCATAGAAGAAACTAGCTGTGCCTTAGAAGTCCTAAAGCAGCAAACTCTTGCTGCTGTAGTACTGCGAAATTGCAGAGCCCTAAACATGCTAACAGCAACACACAGTGGGGGACAAGCCTATTTCTCAAGAAAAATGCTGTTTTTATACAAATTGCTCTAAAATAATCCTAAACAGCATTCAAAACCTGCAAAATGAAACCTGCTAACTTCAGGGGGACGCAGCCTCTGAAGCCACCTGGCCTTTCTCACTCTCAATGTCTATCTAGTATGTCATAGCTGACCCTCCTTTTTTGGACCCACTTACCACCATCTTGTTTATCCTTTTAGTGGGGCCATATATCTTCAAAATTCTAACTAAGTTTATTTCTTCCAGAATCAACACCTTTCAATACAAAACACTAATCACATGGGGATTTCAGGCAGTTCTAACCTGTCTTCCCTCAACCTCAATGGAATAGCCAGAGAGGTTTATGCCCTGTCGAGCAGGGACTACTGCCCTAATCAGCAGGAGGTAACTATAGAAGAATGATCATCAGCCCCTCAGCACCCCCTTAAGAATAAGGGCATAAACTTTCTGAGGGGGAATTTGAGGCAGGTTAGTATAGGGAAACTGAGGAGAAGATAAGCCACAGAATGGCTGGCAGACAACATGGCTGCAAGACCTTGCTGGGACCTTGAGATACCAGTTTCTCTTTCCAGGATCTCCCCTTGGCTCTGGATATTCCAAACAGTTCTCACCATTGGTCCCACCATTGGTGGGATAACCAATAACAGCTGTGCCCATACCATTATCATTAAGAAGGGCAAGGAATAATTAACAGTTTAATTACACAAGGCAGAGGGGGTTCTCTCTGCTTAGAGGAGCCTGCACCAAATCTTGGTATGTATTTCTGTCTTTCCCATTTCTCAGCAAGCTCTGTTTGTTCTCCCATTTCCAAAATAAATTATTTTTACTGGCCTAACTAAACTGGCATGTTCATAAATTCTTTTATGCCTGATAGCCAAGAACCTGGAAAAATTCAATGCTTCTCCATCTTCATTTTAGGAGCCTGCACCAAATCTTGGTGTGTATTTCTGTCTTTCTATTCCATTTCTCAGCAAGCACTGTTCTTTCAGCCATTTCCCAAATGAATTTTTTTTAATGGCCTAAATTAAGGGAAAAAAAAAAAAAAAAAGCAAAAAACATGGGATACAGCAAAGGCAGTCTTGAGAAGGAAATTGATAGCCCTAAACACCTATATTAAAAAAGAACGAACTGGGAAGCGGCTGTGGCTCAATCAGTAGGGCTCCTCTTTACCATATGGGAGGCCCTGGGTTCGGATCCCGAGGCCTCCTGGTGAAGGCAAGCCCGCCCGCACGGCGTAGTTAGCTGACCCAGCGAGCACAAGCAGCAAGGGGGGCATAAATGAATAAATAAATAAAATCTTTAAAAAAATAAATAAATAAAAAAGAACTAAACTCAAAGATTTAACTAAACAACCAGAGAAACTAGAAAAAGAACAGCAAGCCAATCCCAAAGCAAGCAGAAGGAAAGAAATAAAGATTAGAGCAGAAATAAATGAAATTGAGAACCAAAAAAACAATAGAGAAAATCAACAAAACCAAAAGCTGGTTCTTTGAGAAAATCAATAAAATTGACAAACCACTAGCTAGACTAACAAATGAAATCAGAAACGAAAGGGAGGAAGTTATGACTGATGCCACAGAAATGCAAAGGCTCATAAGAGGATATTATGTATGCCAACAAACTAGACAACCTAGATGAAATGGACAAACTCTAAGAAATGCAGAAACAACCTACACTGATGCAAAAAGAAATACAAGAACTAAACAAACAAATCACATTTACGGAGATTGAATCTGTCATCAAAAATCTCCCAGCAGAACCCAGGTGTCCAAAAACAGATGAATGGATAAACAAACTGTGGTCTATTCATACGATGGAATATTATGCAGCTGTAATAAGAAATGAAGTCATAAAGCATAGTACAATATGGATGAACCTGGAGAACATTATGTTGAGCGAAGCAAGCCAGACACAAAAGGACAAATACTGTATGACTGCATTACTATGAACCAAATATATTGTGTAACATACTGTTTGATTTAAAATAAATTATATAGGGAAGCGGCTGTGGCTCAATCAGTGAGGCTCCCGTTTACCATATGGGAGGCCCCGGGTTCGGTTCCTGGCGCCTCCTGGTGAGGGCAGGCCTGCCCGCACGGCGTGGTTGGTTGACCCAGCGAGCGCAGGCGGCGGGGGTGGTGGTGGTGGGATAAATGAATAAATAAAATCTTTTAAAAAAAATAATAAATTATATATATCCAGTACATTTAATTGAGAAATGTGTTTATTTATCTGTGTTTACTTTCTAGTTTTATAGCTCTCTCTTCTGTACCCTGCTCTCACCATGCCCCCCACATGGATCAACATGCAAGTAAAACCTGGGCATTTACAATCTATAATGGGAAATCGTAGTCTATAAATCAGCCCTCTTTATCACACTTTAGCCCCTTCCTCTCTACCTGGGACCTATGATCTGTTATTTTTTCCCATTTCTCTTCTCACCATTCCTTAAAAAATTACTGGCCTAACTAAAAAACAAACAAACAAAAAAACCTTCCAGGGAAGCGGCTGTAGCTCAATCAGTGGGGCTCCCGTTTACCATATGGGAGGCCCCGGGTTCGGTTCTCGGGGCCTCCTGGTGAAGGCAAGCTCGCCCGCACGGCGTGGTTAGCTGACCCGGCGAGCACAAGCAGCAAGGGGGGGGATAAATGAATAAATAAATAAAATCTTTAAAAAAAAAAACCTTCCAGCAGGGAAGCGGATATGATTCAAGCAATTGGGCTACCGCCTACCACATGGGAGGTCCGTGGTTCGGTTGCTGATACCTCCTAAAGAAGACAGCAAGCTGGCACGATGGGCAGGTGCAGAAGGCTGACACAACAAGATGACTCAATAAGAGACACAAGAAGAAAAACATAATGAGAGACACAACAGAGCAGGGAGCAGAGGTTCCCGGTGCCTCCTAAAAGAGGACGAGCAGGACAGTGAGCTGACACGACAAGATGATGCAACAAGAGACACCAGAGGAAAACATGAGAGACACAACAACAAAGCAGGGAACGGAGATGGCTCAAGCGATTAGGTGCCTCCCTCCCATGTCGGAGGTCCTGGGTTCGGTTCTGGATGCCTTCTAAAAGAAACTAAAGAAGACAAACAGACACAGCAAGTGCAAACAATGATGGAGTAGAGAGAGATAAATAAATAAAATAAGTCTTAAAAACAAATCTCCCAGTAAAGAAAAGTCCAGGACCAGATGGCTTCACAGGTGAATTCTACCAAGAATTTCAGAAAGCATTAACACCAATCCTGTTTAAACTCTTCCAAAAAATTGGTTGGAGAGAAAATTATCCAACACATTTTATGAAACCAACATGACCCTAACACCAAAGCCAGATAAAGATACTACAAGAAAAGAAATATACAGACCGATCTCTCTAATGAACATAGATGCAAAGATTCTCAACAAGATACTTTCAAATCGAATCCAACAGCATATCAAAAGACTTATACATCACGACCAAATGGGATTTATTCCTGGTATGCAAGGCTGCTTCAACATAAGAAAATCAATCAATGTAATACACCACATTAACAAACTGAAGGAAAAAAACCACATGATCATCTCAGGCAATGCAGAAAAGGCATTTGACAAAATCCAGCATCCTTTTTTGATATAAACACTTCAAAAGGTAGGAATAGAAGGAAAATTCCTTAATATGATAAAAGGCATATATGAAAAGCCCACAGCCAGCATCATCCTCAATGGGGAAAGGTTGAAGGCTTTGCCTCTAAGATCACGAACAATATTGTTATGCAATATTGTACTTGAAGTTCTAGCTAAGGTAACTAGACAAGAAAAAGAATTAAAGAAATCCAAATAGAAAAATAGGAAGTAAAACTCTATTTGTGGATGACGTGATCCTGTATTTAGAAAATTCTGACAAAGCTACTTGAGCTAATAAAAGTTCAGCAAAGCGGCAGGATATAAGATCGACACAAAAATCAGTAATGTTTTTGTACACTAGTACTGAACAATCTGAGGAGGAAATCAGGGGGGAAATTCTATTTACAATAGCAACAAAAAGACTCAAATACCTAGGAATTAATTTAACCAAATAAATACAGGACCTCTATGCAGAAAACTACAATACTAAATGAAATCAATAAAGACCTGAACAAATGGAAAGAAATTCTGTGTTCATGGATTGGAAGACTAAATATCATGAAGGTGTCAATCCTACCCAAACTGATTTATAGATTCAATACAATATCAATAAAAATTCCAATAGCCTAATTTACAGAATTAGAAAAGGCAAATACCAAATACATTTGGAAGGAAAAGTGCACCCAAATAGCCAAAAGCATTCTAAAAAAGAAGAGCGAGGTGGGAAGAATTTCACTGCCCGGCCTTGAAACATATTACAAAGCTACAATGGTCAGAACAGCATGGTACTGGCAGAAAGACAGACACATCAATCAGTGGAATAGAACTGAGAACCCAGAATTAAACCCTCACCTATATGGCCAACTGATTCTTGACAAACCTACCAAGTCTGTTAATGGAACAAAACAGTCTCTTCAACAAATGGTGCTGGTACAATTGGATAGCTATAACCAAAAGAATGAAAGAGGCCCCCTATCTCACTCCCTATACAAGAATCAACTCAAAATGGATCAAAGACCTAAATATAAAAGCCAGGACCATAAAACTACTAGAACAAAATGTAGGGAAAAATTTTAATGAACTTGTGGTAGGTGGTGGTTTCTTGGACCTTGCACCCAAAGCATGTGCACAAATGAAAAAATAAACGGGACCTCCTAAAATTAAACATTTTTTCACCTCACAGGACTTTGTCAAAAGGGTGAAAGGCAACCAACCCAATGGGAGAAAATATTTGGAAATCACGTCTGATAAGGGTTTAATATCCATGATATATAAAATTTTACAACTCGACAGTAAAAAGACAAATGACCCAATTAAAAAATGGGCAAAAAACTTGAATATTTGTCTAAAGAAGAAATACAAATGGCAAAAAAAAAAAAAAACCCACATGAAAAAATGTTCAATATCACTAATGATTAGGGAAATGCAAATCAAAACTACAATGAGGGAAACGGATGTGGCTCAAGAGGTTCGGCATCCGTCTACCATATGGAGAGACCGGGGTTCGATCCCCGGTACCTCCCGGTAAAAAAAAAACAAAAAAAAAACTACAATGAGATATGATTTCACACCTATCAGAATGACTACTATTGAAGACAGAGAACTACAAGTGTTGGAGAGAATGTGAAGAGACAGGAACATTTATTGGTGGGAATGTAGAATGGGAATGTAAGAATGTTGGTGGGAATGTAGAATGGTACAGCTACTATGGAGGACTGTTTGGCAGTTCCTAAGGAAGTTGAATATAGATTTGCCATGTAACCCTGCAATACCACTGCTGGGTATATATCCAGAACTGAAAGCAGTGACAAAAACAGACATCTGAACACCGATGTTTATAGTGGCATATTCACGATTGCCCAAAGTTGGAAACAACCCCGGTGTCCAACAGATGAATGGATAAACAAACTGTGGTGTATTCACATGATGGAATATTATGCAGCTTAAAAAGAAATGGAGTCGTAAAGCATATGGCAACATGGATGAACCTGGAGGACATTGAGTGAAGCAAGCAACACAAAAGTATACTCTATGGCTGCTCTGCTATGAACTGTCTTGTTAACATATTGTATGAGTCCATTTATATAAAATTTAAGTATAAATCAATTTACAAAAATGAAATCAGATTAGTGATTATGTAGGGCTGGGGAAGGCATGATAAGTAGTGTGGAGTTTTTCTTTTTGAAGTAATGAAATAGTTCTAAATTTTTTTGTGAATATGAATACACAACATTGTTGAGTATACTAAAAACCATTGATTATACACTTCGGATAGATCATATGGTATGTGAACATACCTCAATAAAATTGCTTTTAATAAATGTTTCAGAATTGCCAGAAATAGCACTTGTGCACAGCAGGATAAACAGATTGAGAGGTGAAAAATATATTTTATTATTGAAATAATGAAAATGCTCTGATGATTGAAATAATGAACGCACAACTATGTGATTATACCAAATACCACTGAGTGTACACTTTAGATGAATTTTATGCTTTATTAATGTGTCAATAAAATTGATTTGTTTTAAAAAAAACACATTTCAAAAGAATATTACACAGGTGATGTTTCCTTCTCAAGTGTACCTTATTAGAAAGCACATGGGAGCGGATGTGGCTCCAGTGGTTGAGTTCCCGCCTCCCACATGGGAGGTCCTGGGTTCAGTTCCCGATGTCTCCTGAAAAAGCAAACAAGCAAAACAAATGAAAAAAAAAACAAAAAACAAAAAACAAAAAACAACTTGGGGAGCCGATGTGGCTCAGTGGTTGAGCACCAGCTTCCCACATACAAGGTCCCAGGTTCAATCTCAGGCCCCAGGTATCTTAAAAAACAAACAAAAAACCACATATCTTCAGTCTAGAAAACTCCATTAGATTTTTTAGTTATACATAAAAGACAGCAGAAGAAAAACTCATTCTCTTTTAATATATTTAGCTTTTTATTAGTATAACTGTGCTTTACTGGCATCCACAGGTGGTAGAATGGGAGACACTGGAGTAAGATTTAAGTTTTGGTGCTAATACGGGCAATATTTAGCTGTGGAACTCTAGGTAAACCTCTTTAATAATTCATCTATTAAAAAAAAAGATTTCTGAAGACCCTTTGAATTCTAAAATTCTGACTGTGAAATCAATGTTTTTTTCCAGATCAATTTTATTGATACATATTAATAAAGCATACAATTCATCCAAATGTCCTTTTAATAAGGGGAGTAAACCCAGTGTTTCACTTTTTACATCAAAGATGCCATAATTCATTTTAAGTAAACCTAGTATCGTTTCTCTCTTAGGACCTGTCAGCTATCCAAATGATAAACATTTATGTTTGGATGTAGTTTGATAAGGGAGGTGCTCTGTCACCAGGATTGGAGCTTCAGTTTGAGATAATGCACTGATGTAAGCGCTTGGTATGTAGTAAACCATTTAATGTCCTTTTATAGGGAAAAAGCTAGGCCACAGAAGGGTTCAGTAATCTGTCCAAGTCAGGCAGCAGGAGTGACAAAGTCAGTATTCAAACCCATTAGCTCCAGAGGCCTCTATATGATCAACTACCCATTACCATAGCCTTACCAGGAAATAAAGCAATGCAATTCCAGAAATAGGGAATGTTAACTCTATACACAAGATCTGTTCAAATTATTCATTAACGCAGATCAACCAGAAACAACAAAAACTGGCAAGGTCACATATAACAGGTCTACATTTGTCATAAAATTTTATCACTAGTTGAAAATGAGTTTCTCTCACACACCAATGACATGTAACAGGAAAGAATAATTCCATTTTTGTTTAAATTTGACAAGTTTGAAGGACATACATAAAAAAAACCACACACCCAAAGCCCAGTTTTTACTCAAGTATTTGGTATTTCAGTACACACCAAAATGTTTACCACAAGCAATTTACTTAAAACTGCATAGGATTTTTATTCACCTTAGGAGACTGCACAAAAGGTTAATCAAAAGACAGGGAATGTAGTGTTTTTAATACACCACTAAAGACCACTGACTTATTTTCAAATATGTTGTTTCAAGTCTTAAAATTCCATTCCTGAGGTTCCTTGACTATTACAATTAATGTCTAAAATTACTAAATATTTTACTTCTAGCAAAAATGTTAGCTTCTAAATTCATTCAATACTATACACCTGGATACTTAATGTTTAAATAAGACAGCAAAAAATCAAGCAAATGTTGATAAGTCTTATATCTTAAAAACATTTTCTCCTACATTTTACAGACTACACATTAATATTCCACAGGCTTACTGATGTAATAGCAGCAGCTATGGTGGTACTAGTAAACAATCAGTAGCACTGGCCAATGTTTTAAAACAAACATCACTGACTACTTAGATACTCTAATTACCTGAAAGCAGATCACAAAGACAAATTCTGCTTTTTAATGAAAACTTAGCAGGGTGGTATATGGAAGTTTTGTAATTTATGCATGATTTTCTGTAAACCTACAACTTCTCTTAAAAAAAAAAAAAAAACCTAATGAATACTTGAGACAACTATTTTCTTTATACTTTTCTATATTTTCAAATATTTTATAGCAATTATTTTTATAAATCAGAGAAATATTTTTAACATTAGTAACAATGTAGTCTTAAAATTCCAAGTTCATTTTGCAAAAGAAGGCATACAGTAAAAAAAACTAAGTGCAAAATCAAAATTGATGCACAGACTTAAAGTTTCAATTTTGTGGTATGTTGAAAGATACTGGCTAGAAATTCAGCAATTCAAAGAAAGTAACTGCTATACACCACAAGAACAACTACTAATGAAGGAGTTACAATAAAAATCTTTATTTAGGTTTGGTCAGTACAGGTAAGATATATTGGAGTCACAGAGCAATATGCATTAACAGGATACAACAGTTCATAAAAACTGAGTAACTATGCATACAAAGTTTTTAAACATTCAGTCACCTAAAGAGAAAATGCACATGTGTATGGTGGAAAAAACTGTATCTAACACTGAAACTACTATAGGACTCCATCAAAAAGTCCAACTTTTAGTGATAAAACTACTGTACTGGGCAAACTTGGCAGTCATAAACCCACATCTACTATAACAAATCTAAATGTTGCATAAGTGTAATAACAGTATGAGTAAGAATGCCCTTATACAACACGGGTTCTAAATATACACAGATTTATACAGACATCATTGTGTTATACTTTAAGGAAACATCTCCATTTACAACTTCACATTAACTCATATATAAAAATAACTTGACCCTACACAAAATGTCCTTTTAGCAACATTCAAAGTAACTGTTACAAGTTCCAAAGTGGCAGAGGAATTGAAGCAAAAAAAAAAAAAAAAAAGAAAAGAACAAAACACACACCCACAAAAAGGCAAACTGTGACAAAAAGTATGCGTTAATTTTCTGGACAGTATCCTCTCCCAAATTAAATGACACTGTATAAAAATTTGCTGGAAAAATATTACAAAACTGAACCCTGTACATTTACATTTGAGTCCAAGCCATTCTGAACGTGGCGGGAACCCACAGTTCGGTTACCTTTCCCACTCACTGCTTTCTCCTCTTGAGGGTCATGATTGGAGTCTGTGTCATTTGAGTGGTGTGTGAGAGAGTTTTCACTGCCCGTGGGAGAGTCTACACTTTCATACCCCGCACTGAGTTGGTTTATGTAACTACTACCTCCTCTGCCAGTTCTCTCTTCAGAGCTGTTGGAGACCTTATTACCATTTCCTGGAGAAGAAGCAAAGTCATCTTCAGTTATGTTCCCCTCCCTATGAAATCCAGACCCAGACGTCCTCTGATGGGAGGAACTGCCATTACTTGGTCCATTAGCCAGACGACTGCAGTCTTTATTTGTGGCCTCTGTCTGTTCTACAGGTTCAGAAGATGTAGTCCTGCTGGTACTTGGGGCTGAGGTTTGTGACTGCTGCTGTTGGTACTGAGCCAACTGCTGGCGTGTCTCCTTCAATTGTTGCTGAAGAACTAGAATGGTACTCTGCATACCCTCTACTTCTTCGTCAAGTTGAATGATGAAGTCATTGAGCTCTGTGCAAAGGAGAGTCAAACCTACTTTAATATCTCTTATATTTTAAAATATTTTTGTGCTTGCCATACAAGGCCAGGCAGTCAACAAGTTTGTTAAATGAACAAATACAATTTTTAAATCACCAATGGTATGTATAAACATTTTGCTAAGAACTTAAAATTTAAATTGATCTAAACCACCTTGTCACATGCAACCAATTATAGCCAACAGAATCTGACCAATTGGGCCCACTAGGGCTAATCCCTTACTCCCCACCCTACTCCTAGCCAGTGTCTGTCTAAGTTCCACAGCAGGTTTAGCCCTTAAGAAAACAGTATGGTACTCTACTCCAAATTGGTGCACCAAGAAGGTCTACTTGGTTACAAGCGGTGCTATAAAAAAGGACTGTTCCACATCCAAGAACAAAAATCACAGAAAGTAAGTCTTGAAGACTTAACAAAAATACATGTCCTTTAAGTTCTAAAAGAGCTTGAAGTAATGAATGCACAATTATGTTATTATACCAAATACCACTTATTATACACTTTGGATGAACTGTATGCTTTATTAGTATTTATTAATAAATATAATTTATTAATATTTTTTTGTTTAAAAAAAAAGGGGGGGGGGGACCTTTGGTGGTGGTGGTGGAAGTCCTGCACTGCTATATAAACCTACTTACTTTATTTACAAATAGTAAGAGCTAAGAAATATCATTTGAAAAAGCAGTTTTAAAGACAGTACTTGGCTATTGACTTTGAAATTAACTATCAGATACGCTAATTCTCAGTTTAAATTTTCAAAGAATTTGGAGTATTTTTATTAATCTTCCTCACAAAGAAGAAAAACAGCACAGACACAAAAGGGAATTTGTGAAGTTTGACAAGTTTGGTTTGTCCTAACAAATTTGAATACTAACTTTTTTATTAACTAAAAAGTACCTTAACAGGTACAATCAACTCTATATTTTCAGACCCCTGGGAACAGCTCATTGCTTCAAGGCTTACACTTAAAAGAAATTGGCTAAATGAAGATATCCCCACCTTTTAAGCACTGAATGTAAATTTCTACATCTATGTAATGCTTTAGTAACACAATGACCTGCCTTTTCTCTCTCTCTCAAACACACACACAAAACCAAACCAAAAACTTGAAGTCTGCACAATGAACAAGTAGGAGTGTGTGTGTGTGTGTGTGTGTGTGTGTGTATGGGAGGGAACCCAAAGTTAGATGGCTTTGTTTGCTCTTCTTTTTCCCCCTCAACTAGCAATGTTTCATTCATAATTTTATATAACCATAGGTAGAGGTTAGCACATATAGAACCTAAACTACAATATTCATGCCTGGTAGTATTTCTAAAGCCAGTGCAAATTTAAGCAAACTTTAAAACAAACAAACAAACCAACCCTTACCATCCTGACTGCTTTTAAGCTCCTCACTATATTTCTTCTGTAAAGCCAACTCTGCTTCAAGTTGTGCAATACGTCCCTGGGACAGCTGCCTTCCAAGTTCTTGATTCTCCTGGATAAGCATTCGACACTTCGCCATTAACTTTTTGCCTGTTTGACTGCAAAGGAAAGAGCCATCCATCACAAAATGAAGACAAAACTCTCTATAACCTTCTTTGTTTACAATTATCACAGTGATAGAAGTAACATATATAGAACGTAACTGTCACAGGAGGATGCCTCCCTATAATTACCATCTTCTTTTCTGGAACACTTCCATCTTCTGTATTTCAGTATTTTGCCAATACAGCAGCAAAAATAGAATGGTCACTTTTTGTTTCTATTACATTAATAACTGATGATGACACCTATCTATTTCCACCACGAATTACCATTGAAACAGTACATGCCAGTTAATTAACACACACCTTGAATATACCAATATACCAATATTAAAACACTAAGCTACTTAGCTTTATCCAACATAAAAGTTCTTGAAAGGGTACATGCAACAATCACAAATGTGTACTTCTTTCAATGAATACCTAATATACAACAAATTAGTACATATAAATGAGTATATTTAATCTTCTTAGGCATTTAATAAAAGATTCTTCGTACATTCATCTTCCACACTCTCAAACAACATCTACTGCATTAAGCGAGGCACGTTCAGTAATTAAATTTTTTGTCTTATTCATCAATCCTTATTTAACTTCTTTAGGTGATATATATATGTATATATTTTGAGACTTCTTAAACTGGGACATAAGTTGCAACGTGTTTTTTATTCTCATTTAATAGACATGTAAAGATTTTATTCATGTTTAAAAGAATCTAGGGACACAAAAAAATACAAGATCAGGGGTTACTTATTACAAATAATGCAAATATGTAGTTAAGTGCCATACTTTCAACAAATTAAGATTCCAAGTGCTAGTGCAATACACTATGGGACTCTATCTATATGCATATAAATAGCAAAACAAGTGTCATCAAAAGCGCTAGTAAGTTTCTCAATAAAACTTTTACTGCTTTTCTTCGCTTGGCAATAACCACTTATTATCCCTTTAAAAGAGATACAATTTATGTATTTAATTGTGGTATTATGTTTGAGAACTTGGATAGGGACAGTTCAATATTGTCTTTTTTTTTTTTTTTTTTTTTTTTAACATTTTTCTTCTTGCTTTATTTTTATTTATTTTTATTTTTTTAAAGATTTTATTTATTTATTCATTTATCCCCCCCCTGCTGCTTGTGCTCACTGGGTCAGCCAACCACGCCATGCAGGCGGGCCTGCCCCCACCAGGAGGCCCCGGGAACCAAACCCGTGGCCTCCCACATGGCAAACGGGAGCCCTACTGATTGAGCCACAGCCGCTTCCCCAATATTGTCTTTTGTTTAAGTCTAGAATGGCTTCCACTTAAGAAACTTCCCTTTTTTAGTGGGGCTTTTACTTGCCTGATGTATTGCTTCAGAATGCATCTGATCCTATCAAGCCTTAGAATGCTGAAAATGGGAACATTTAAATCTGTGCTACAGTAAAACCTGGGTTGCTTTTGTTCAAAGGAGCCTAAAGTGAGAACCATGAGTTCTAAGAGTTTTATTCTTTTATATGGTGACTGTATTAACAGGTGTTCTTGTTCACTGCTATGGTAGCTCTGCATTTCCTCCATGTCCTTATTAGTACCCACAAACTTTAATGTCCACAGAACAAGAGCTTCAAAGAAAATAGGAAATATGAAATAGATGCCATTGTCAAAGTAAAGTGTTCCTCCCACTTTACTAACTGCCTATGCTCCCGCAAATTTATTTTCATGAAAGTTTATAGTATCAATGGTTTCCAACTAAGCTGAAAACCTCTCCTTTAATGTGAATTTAGTAAAGATTAGAAAAAAATAGACAACTATAAAATTAATACATTAATTTGTGACCTACTTAACCTCCTTAAAGTATCACAAATGGTTCATTTATAAAAATTCATACTTTTCATAAATGCTTATTGTAAGGTAATCCTATATTTATAAATACTAAAACAAATACTTTTAAAACCTGATATTCTTTAAACATTCTAATTTTACTTCATTTTATTAACTATATCAATAAAACCTGCATTATGCTCACTACATCACAGAAGATGAGACTTCAATAAAAAGCAACTGTCTTTAGAATAATTTTTTAAAATTACAAAGAACAAATCAAACCCATTTTTAAAACCAAATAACTTACAAGGCAGATATAATAAATCCTTCAGATGAGAGAAGAATTTATAAAAGAAGAATGGACAACATGTATTGCTTTAGTTATCCAGGGTAAGGGAACCAGGCTATTTTGGAGAGGTGTATGTTCACAATTACCTAAATGATTAAATGCAAACTGAAAACTGGCAAAATACTGAAACAAAGCTCTCTAAACACCCTAAAATGTAGGTATTGCCATAAATTACATATGTTAACTAAAGTGAATAGGAAAATTGGGAGTTATCTTTCTCTCAAGATTAAATTGAGGGTAAGCAAAAGAAAATTCTATTTGAAATATTCCGAAGTACTGATTGATCAATGCTTCAAATTAATGATGTATTTATAGTATCTGATATGCCCTGGCTTATAACCTATACAGAACAGAAATCCATTTATAGTTAAAGTATATTGATTCATCAATACAATGGAAATAGTAAGCATTAAAATAGCCATATAGCTACAATGGAAGAATGCCCAAGAGATAAAATGAAAACAAAACGAAAAAAAAAAAAAAAAAAAAAAAAAAGCTGCAAACTGTATGGAATGATCACACTTGTTTAAAATCAATACACATAAAATGATTGTATATAAGCATAAAAATTATTTTGATGATACCCAAGAAATGTGGTTACTGATCATGGAGAAGAGAATAGGGAAGTCATGGTCACATCCAGGAGTGACTGCTGACCTCTCTCTCCGTACTCTTTTAAAATTTTATACATGGACATTATCTTATTAATTAAAACAATTTTTAAGCAATAAAAAACATACAAAAAACATAGATCTCAAATTAACTTACCTAAATAGTAAACAAACCAAAAAAAGATGCTGGCTTAATTTGAATACATTAATAATATACTTTATGAAATTACTTACTTCTTGACTTATACTAATAATATTTAGGTCTTTTCTACTGTGACTTTAAAAGGTATAACATATATACAAAAGTCTTATTGCTGGCACAATAAGCTCATTTCAAACAGATTTTATTACTTACCCTCCAACCCCCACAAGTAATGAGAATTTTAGAGGAAGATTTCTTGCTGAAAAGTCACACAAACCATTTCTTCAACCCACCCTCTGCCCCACAAATCAGTTCCCTAAAGCACAAAATTACAAGATACTTACAATTTATTTGAATGATTAAGAGAGAACTTAAGTCACCCTTGAAAAAAACTGCATTTAAACGTTGGGACAAGCTGGAACATTTTATCTTCCACTCATCTTAGACTCCATTATCACCCAGTGAAAATTCGAATTGGTGACTTATAGAATGAGCTGACGAAAAAAAATTCACCTCCAGGATTGGATGGAAGCATGAAGAAAATAATGCCTCATTTATCTAAATGATCAAATGAATTTGCTACAAATGATCACTATACCATTTTCAATTCATATAATGTCTTGCTTAGGCCAGCCCACAGTTCCAACACATTATTTCCCCAATCTTCTGGCAGGCACCCTGTGAAGCTGTCCCACATTAATTTCTACTGCAATACCTTGGGACAAAGTGTCAAAAAGTAACAAGTGTCACATTGTCTGTTATGATACCAGCTGGAAAAAATGGTCTTTAAAAAAAAAAAAAAAAGACACAGAGAGCCTTTTCCTTTCACTTTGAAGAGCACAGCAACAATTTTTCCAAAATCAACCGGCTCTCCACAGCCCCCTCCCCCACCAAATAAAAATGTTAAAGTACAACAAAATCATCATAGTATTCCTTGAACTTTTTTAGAAACAACTATTTCAAGGCACATTTAATTTAATATCAAGAGTGGAATACAAAAGGCCCAAATACAATGAAGGAACACATTCCCCCATTAACACCAACGACAATGCTCTTTCAACATGTGCCTGTTGAATGAATGGGGATTTAATAAATTCCACTACTGAAAAAATAACGCAGTGAATCTCATCACAGCCAATTTCCTTATACAATCTAGTGTGAAATGAATGTTTATAATGCTTCGAACAGTTTAAACCTGCAGTTTGATACCACACCTTCATGTTTGTACAGTCCTCAGTAAGATTATCTGCAGTATTAGCAACCATTCAAAGAACAAACCATTGGTAAAATCACATCAATTTAAGGCTCAATCAAGTAATATAGAGCCCCAAACTAAATGATTAAACGTATGAACTGCTTGTACTGACATCTATTATTTGATTCACTCATGACTACTAAAAGTTAGTTCTTAGCAAATAAAACCCTTGAAAGGCAAAATTCACCTCATTTGAGTTTTGACCCAGAAGTTCAAACAACAAGCATGAAGTCCACAGTCTTATTGGCAAAACTGATATACAGTGTCTCTAAGTCACTATGCTCAAGGTTAAGAGCGATGCATATTCCATTTTTACATTTTATTGGAATTTTACATGTTCAATTCATGATTTAAAAATCTCTAGGTTTTCATTCCTCCAAACTGTCTGAAGACACAGTGTGCCACAGACTTAAGACTTCTGTTTCTCCCCCTATTTTCTTCAAACAGAAACACTTTTCAAGTGTCTACATGTTCTAGAAGGGGAATTTTCGGAGGTGGCCACTTCTTCGGAATAGTCCGACGCCATCAGGCCTCTGAAGCAAGGGGAGGGGGAAGAGAAAAAAGCTGAAACACAAGGTTCATCTGATAAGTTTTACATTAACCATTACAAGCTGGACAGTATAAGAATGAGGCTTTTTTTTTTTTTTTTGGCTCAAAAAGTCTGAGTCTTGGTGTGGAAACGAGTACTTGGCTGTCCCACCACAGCTTTCTCGTAGTGGGACTGTCAGGGAAGTCTTGACTGGGGAGTATGATTTGTTTACCTATCAGGCGTAAACTTCCAGGCACTCAGTTCATTTTGGGCTTGTTCCAGTTTGTCTTTAGTCTGTTCCAGTTCCCCTTTCATTTTTAGGAAAAACAAGTTGATCGCTGGGTCTACCATTGTTGATCTCAGTTGGGCAACGCTAGGCTGCTGGACTTGCTTCAGGTACTGGATTTGAGTCTGTGCAAAACAAAAGAAATAATCACTACCAAATCAAAGGAAACATACATGAGGAAGGGGTATAAAATCCCTTTTATTGTTCCCTTTGATTTAAAAAAAATCTTAATTTAAACCTATTTAAGGGGGTCGGATGTGGCTCAACTGGTTGGGCGTCCGTCTCCCATATGGAGGGACCCGGGTTCAATCCCCGGGACCTCCCGGTAAAAAAAAAAAAATAAATAAATAAATAAAAATAAAATAAAATAAAACTATTTAAGGTTATCTGTATAGTAATTAAGGTCATTTGATTGCATTTTTTTTTTTAAACAACACAAATTTATTGTGTACAGTTCTGGAGGTCAGAAGTCCAAAATTTTTACATTTGGGGACTTTTAAATAAAGAGGTTACCTCTTACTTTTCAACCAAAACAGTACCAAAAATCAGTATTATATTCACCCAAAATGCTGAAGACCACTGGGAAAAACACACTGTTTGATTTTAAAAACAGAGCTTAATTTTCCACTTACTGTAAACTGGCTAAAATAAGTGGTCTAGAGGGTCTGATTAAAAAGCTGTATCACAACAAATTTTCAAAATAAAATGATAAAATATGGCAGTATCTAATCTTAAAATTGTGGTGAGATTTTTATCATCTTTAATTATATTGTAAGCTGAACTATTAATTATATAAGAATAGAGTGGAATCTTAATATGTTCCGATGAGAATTATTCTATACAAGACCCCTAAAAATACACCAAGCACAAGATTAAATTAAAAAACACAATTGCATTTTTAAGTTATAAAAACACATAGTACTTATATTTACATCAGTTAGCATTACAACTGTATAAAACAGCAAAACTCTAGCACCTTAAGCTAAAATATAATCTTTTTTTTTTTTTTTTTTAAGTAGATTTGAATTTCAGGATTATAAAGCTGGGACTGACCTAGTCCAAACTGCTCACTGTTCAAGGATTCAGTGAGTTCAGTGGCAGAACTGGGACCAGAGTTCTTTTTCTCAGGTATCCTGATTTCCAGTCCAGGGCTTTTCTATCATACCAGAACCCCTTTCCTTACATAGTAAACCTTCAATTTCAACTTCAGTTGTACTATTTACTAGCACAGTAAAAATACATTTCTAAAATATGAAATAATTTATTAGCATTAACTTCATTGCTTTCTAAACACCAAAGTAGATCTGGTTCAAAATCCTGTTCCACACTAAGGCTTAAATAGGATTAAAATTAAATTTCATAATCATCTAATTAAATTTAGTAAAAGACACAAATATACTAAGATTCAGAATATATTTAAAAATTGTTTCATTGAACCAACAGAAATAATCTTTATCTCACTGGAGATTTTTTAAAGTAACTCATTTTGTGGTGATGAATGCACAACTGTGATTATACTAAAAAGTAACTCATTTTAAACAACTGCTTATTCAATGTAAAGCCAGTTGCTAAAATAATTTAACAATAAAAAGCACACTTTATATTCATATCACTAATTAAAGCACTGCCTCTGGAACACTGACTCAGTTACTATTTAGATTTATAAAATCCCAGCAGTCAAAATGAAAAAGATTTAGTCACTTATAGTAGAATATCATTACAGCTTAATTTCTGATGATCTTATTTCTAATCCATATGTATCATATCTCTATGAGAAAGGATAAATTGGAACATAAAACATATCCTCCAAATAAGTACTTGCTTGAAGATACAGATTCAGAGGCAGTATTTAGTTAGATATATCTAAAGAGGTTAGTCAGTCTCTTGGCAATAAACTTTTAAAACAGAAAAATGTTTTTATCTGATAATATGATCTAGATCAGTGGTTTTTAATTAGGGATCCATGGATCCCTGGGTCCGTGGAAAGATTTCAGAAGGTCCATGAGCTTGAATTAAAAAAAAGAACAACTTATTATCTTTATTTTCTCTGACCTCCAACGTTGAGTGTCATAAAACTATCTGCCGCTACATTCTGAGAAGGGGTCTGCGGAACAAAAAAGGTTAAGAACCCCTGATCTAGATAAACATTCCATTAAAGTTCTCGGTGTCCTAAGTACTTAGTACCCATTACTGAATACTATTTTCACTGTCACTGGTTAAGAGGAGAAAATTTCAAAATATAACATGATTATATCTCCTGATACAGTACAGGAATTGGTGATAAGATTGCATAATGTTTCCTAGGGGGCTTACTAATAGCTTAAGGTATTAGAAAGAGAGGAACAGAAAGTGGCAGCAATCATTTGTTTAAATATAAAAGTGCTTATCGACTTCTACATGTAAAGGACATACTGGAGGATGCGACAGAATCTGAATGAAAGACATGGTGACAAATAGGTAGTTGAAACTATTGTAAATACAAAATTCTTGTAGCTATGAAAAGAGAGGCAAGTTTGACTGTGATAAATTCCATGTGCTAGGGAAGAGAATACTGAATAAAGGGTTTTAACATTCAATTTTATTCTGAAAGCTATTGTTAACTGAATGACAAAAGACTAAGTGAAAAACATCAATAACACCAAGGAGAGCCAATATAATGGATTTTACCTATGAAAAAAATAAAGAAGTTTGTTTGCTTTAAAGGAGGTACCAGGGATTGAACCCAGGACCTCATACACGGGAAGCAGATGCTCAACGTCTGAACTATACCTGCTCCCCAAGAAATATTAATAACCCAAGAACAAGAACTAATTATTTGGTTAACTTACGCCTTACATGGCAAATTAACTAAAATAAATGTATTCTCTGTCCTACCTCCTCTGGTATTTTACTCCCATCCTTTCTACCCATTAAAATCCCATCACTTTAAACTCCCATTTGATGGTTCCCTCAGAACCTATAAATTTTCCTAAGTGTCACTTCTTAAAAAAAACCTCACTCATCATCTAGTCACACTCAATGTCAATTAAACCTCATTAAATAAAAACTCCTAACCACCATCTCTAATGATTTATCATCCACTACACAAATCACTGCAGTCTTGCTTCTGCCCCACACTTAACTGAAAGTTTCACTGAAGTGGTCAATAGCCCAATTGCCAAATTCATGAATAACCTTGGAGAAAAAAGCATCAGTACTTGTGAGGATTAAAACTAAAATGGAAGAAAAGGAGAGAGTGGTGAAAAGGTAGAGAAAATGACAGAGGTTACTCTTTTTTTAGCAAAGTAAGAAGTAAAGTTATTTTGTGAAAGTAAAAAAAGAGGTACCAGGGACTTTTTATTAAAGCATTGTCAATCTCTGGACACGGTAAAAGGATTGTGATTGCATTCTAAAAAACAACCTATTGGTGAGGAAGAAAGAGGAATAGGACTGTGTACTCCCATACGATGCTATTGTCTCCAGTAACCAGAATAATGCCTTACTTATCACAAGATTCTAATAAATATGTATCAAATGAATGCAAAATAGACTGTACAAAAGAGGTGAAGAAAAACTCAAGATTTTAAAATTAAATACATTAAGGACAGAAACTCCTCTAATTTTGGGGGTATAATTTATATATACACTAACTAAAGAGGAAAAGATGAGACTATCAAAGACGGCATAAAATTGAGTCTCAACTTCAACCAGAGCTAGACTATCCAATCTGTCACTAGATTTCAGAGCTATGTAGACATGGCAAACAGTATAAATGAATTTAAAAGGAGACATTGTAGAAGTTGGTGATACTAGGAAAAATGGTGCTAAAACAGAGAGGTCAAGAGTGTAGAAGAGAAATTCATCAAAGGGGTTGCCTAGACAATGGAAGAGGAGCAGCAAATAGCAAATGCTCTTGATTATACCCTCAGAAATCAGGCTATTGGAAGAACACCTGGAATCAGTACACTACTTCTCATAAAGCATGGGAATTTCAGAAAATAACCTAAAAGTTTTGCCTCCTTGGCCACAAAAAATTTTTCTTTCAATCCAAATGATGAGATGTCATCTTCCAAAATTTCACATTTAGCACACTTACAGCTCAGAGTTTATCTATCATATCAAAATAAGCATTCATGCTAAGCATTAAAAATAAGGAATTCACATGTAATAGTGTGGATAAAAATCAATTCCTCACTAAAGACTTATGAAATCGGAAATACTTACAGTACATTCTTGCATCTCTTGTTCCTTGGTTGCTAGCCTCATTACAAGGATGTTCTCTCTGCGTGCAGACTCTTGCTGTTGTTGCTTTAATTTTTCTTCAGATTCCCTTAAGCCAGTTACATCATTAGCTAATAATTAAGGAAAAAAATTTCAAACATTATAAAATGTAATTTCAAGACAAAAATGAACTAAACAAAAGTTATGAGAAATTGTAATCGTTTCAGTCAAGAATAATAAAAAATGGTAAAAAAAAAAAAAAAAATTCATCCAGTTCTTTAGTTTATAACCTAACTACTTTTTTTGTTTTGCAGTACCAGAGTCGGAGATTGAACCTGAAACCTCCTATGCGGGAAGCCAGTGCTCAACTATTGAGCCACATCTGCTCCCCCCTAACTACTATTTTTTTTTTTAACGGGAGGTCCCGGGGATCGAATCCGGGTCCCTCCATATGGGAGACGGATGCCCAACCAGTTGAGCCACATCCGACCCCCCCTACTTTTTTTTTTTTTTAAAGATTTTATTTATTTATTCATTTATCCCCCCCTTGCTTCTTGTGCTCGCTGGGTCAGCTAACCAGCTGCGGGCAGGCTTGCCTTCAGCAGGAGGCCCCGGGATCCATATGGTAAACGGGAGCCCTACTGATTGAGCCACAGCCGCTTCCCCCTAACTACTTCTATAACAAAGAAATTTGTTCCCAACTGTGAGAACTAATGATGGTGTTATGGTGTTCTGCAATTACCTAATACTAGATTGAATTATGTTTTTATAGTTTAATTTGTTCCCCAGAGAATATAAGAATCTACATTATTTGTATTTGTTTATATTATAAAATAGTCACAAAACCCTGATCAATATTTTCTTAATCTATAATATAAAAATGTCAATAAAACTGCATGGGCAATTATTACCCTAATATTTCATAATGCTTCTATCTTCTATAGGTTACAATATAGTAATGTAATTACTAAAATTTCAGAGTATTAAAAGTCTTACTATTTTGGAGTAATGAAATTGTTCTAAAATTTGTGAGATGATGAATGTGCAACATTGTGATTATATCTCAATAAAACTGCTTAATAAACAAATAATTATGCAAGAATAGCAAAAAATAGCAGCTATGTACAGCAGGGGAAACAGAGAGATTAAAAGGTGAGGAATTTCCTTGTTTGTTTTTTGTTTATTATTATTATTGAAATAATGAAAATGCTCTAATAATGACTGAAGTGATGAACGCCTGTAATGGTTAGGTGAGTGTTGTCAACTTGGCCAGGTAACTGTGCCCAGTGGTTTGGTCAAGCAAGCACCGAGCTTGCTTGTAATACAAGGATGGGCTTTAGTCATCGGTAAGTTTACTGCATAGAAGGCTGATTACATCTGCATCAATCAGGAAGATTGCTGTCAGCAATGAGTGACGCTTTATCCAATCATTTGAATGCCTTAAAAGGGGATGTGATTTCAGCATTGAGAGAGAATTTCCCAGCTTGTCTATGAACAGATGTCTCCCAGAAACTCATCAAGGACCTTCATTGGACTTTCATCAGAGCACCTGGTTTGCAGCCTGCCTATAGAACCTGGACCTGTACACCCCCACGGTCATGTGAGAGAGACTTATACAACGCACAACACTGTGATTATACGAAGTACCACTGATTGCACATTTTGGATGAATTGTGTGTTTTATTAAAATGTATCAATAAAACTGTTTAAAAAAAAAAAAAAGCAAATTGCAAAAACAAACACAACATATTGGAAAACTACAATGGTTTTTATATTAATAAATAGTATGTTATTCTAACTCAGGACAAAACAATTAAAATGGTTTGAAGTTATAAACCATTGTTTATATAAAACCATTGAAATACTGTATAGTATTTCAGCAGATTAAAAAAAACAAAGCACCATAAACAAATAACTATACCCTAATGTTACAATTCAAGCTCTCATAAATGTATCACTGTTTGTACTATTAGATAATATAATTCATACTTCAGTTCAAATTCCTCTACGAGGCAGTTAGGGGTTTTCAAGTAGTTTTGAGTTTTTCTAACTTTGCTTTCTCAGAATCTTGTATGAAATTCTGCTAAAGCAGTTATGCCATTATATAACCATTAAATGTCTGTCTTCCCCACAGACTGGAACTCCTCAAGAGATCATATCTGATTCATCTTTATATTTCTGAGCACCCAACACAATTCTTCAATAAAACGCAAAAAAAAAACAAACAAAAAACCTGCTTTAGTAAAACCATTACCTTATGTTTATAACAACAATCTAAAAAGGAGAGCATACATAATCTTTAGGAAACTAAAACTCAGATACACTTACAGTTAAGATCTGTGTACTTGCCCTCCAAAGCTTGCACATATGCTTCATATTGTTTCCATCTAATACAAAAATAAATATGTATATTAGTTGTTAAACTGAAATTGTTTCTACTGGATATACTAGAAAATTTTATCTATAAACTTAGACATTTAATACTCAGAATTTCACTGGATGATTTTTAAGGTCTCTCCCCATTTTGAGATAATCATCAAAAACTCAATTACATCAGTAATAAACTAGACACTCCGTTATTCCTTCTCAACTTACAGGAGATATAGATAAAAGAAGATATACAGAGAAAAATGTCCTAGACTGAGAATATATAATGACATTCGGTTCTTCTCAGTTACAGCTAATTAAAATTAACTCTGATCTTAGAAAAATTTTGTAATCTTAAAATCTTTAAAATGTTGACAGGTTTATTAATACATTTATTAATATTACAACATAGTGAACAAAATTAAGTATTTCACAGCACCAGGCTATTCTACATTTTATATAAAGACTACAGTGCAACCAAAGGCATTGCTTAAGACACATATAAGAGTTCATTAAATGTGTGGGGATGAATAAAGGCCTTTTGTGGAGGCTATATGAAAATTATGTTTTAGAGAAACAGAAAAATGTAAAACCTCAACCAAGAATATCCACATCAAATGGATAGAAAACATCTATTACACAAGCAGCATAAATAGCAGATAATTTAAAATCACCAAGGGAATTAAGTGAGGACCCCCCCAAAAAAAACAAAAAAAAAAAACAAAAAAAAAACACAACACCTCAACTAAAAGTGTTTTCTTTTTTTAAAAGGAGGTACTAAGGATTGAACCCAGGACCTCGTACATAGAATCATGAGCTCAACCACTGAGCTACACCTGCTCCCCAACTAAAAGTCTTAAACGAGAATTCCCTGCAGAAAGAAGTTAAACTGGTCTCAAGGATATAAATTGTACATGATTTGGAAACCTTAGAGGTATCTTAAAAATTTAAAAAACTGCTACTGGAATTCTTCAGTAAGATTATAGTACTGATGATTTCTGTATACTTACATCAAGAAAAAGAGAGAGACTAAGCAGAGGAATTACCTAAGAAGGGATAAAAGGTAAGGAGTATACCATACCTATCAGTGGTATGAAAAGAACATGTGAACGGTAACATATCACAGCAGGTGTGTACCTCAGCAAGAAGACAAGACTATTTCAGAAAAACTGTCCTCTGCATGCAGTTATGGCAAAGGAAGATGAAGAACATGTCCACAATAGAGTAGTTAAGTTTGAGTGAGAGTGGGGAATTATTAGACTTTATTTTACTAAACACCATTTCCCTCCCATGCTTTCGGCTTATTAAATTTGTAGTTCTTCAAGTAAAATCTTCCAGTCTCTACAGAAAACAAAGTTCAATGACCTTTTAAAGGTTGCCCTGAAATTTATTCATTTTATTTGTGTCTAGAAGTTATGTAAAAAAACTTACCAAACATAGTAATAAAATCAGAAAGAATCTATTTAAGTTTTAAAACACAAAACATGTGCTATCTCAAATTTGGATTCCTTACATTTAAAAAATGAAAACTGTAATGCTGTACTTGACAATCTGCTTTTATAAGACATTTATAAGATGAACAAAGAAATTCAGAACTGGGAAGAAACCTTTCTAAAAATAATTAAAGTCAACTCCTTTAATTTACAGATGACAAAATGAAGGATTTCAAGTTACATGAGCTGACCAAGATGGAAGTTACTGAGAAAGAATAACTTGGTTTGATTAGTAAATAATTTATTTCTTTCATAAGTAAAAGCATATCCTTTAGGATTACAATTTTTAAAATGTTAAACACAAAAAGAAAAAACAACTTCATGAAAACAAGCCTACACACACACACACATTAAACTGAAGTACAAATAAATGCTTTTTAAGTAAAAATTCTGAACATTTTGCCTCTGCAAGAAAAAAAATTCATGCTAGAAGTTAATCTAGAAGTTACCCAAGCTAATGCTTCAGTTATTTTTTTTTAAGTGTTATGTTTTCCTCATATATTTATGTAATGAAGAGACAGGCCACAGAAAATATGTTCAAAGTATATATTAAATGATTTGAGGATTAGCCAAAAATGAAAACAAAATTTCTGACATAATTTTTTTTTTATATTAGAGTAGTTCTAAGTTAACAGAAATACAGATTTTTTATTTTTTTATAAAATATTTTACCTTAGAATTAACTCATCTCGTGCCATAACTTTGAAGTCTGTTTCACTTAGTCGAACCTATAAAGAGAATTAAAATATATGAACTTAGTGTTCTTCTCCCTAAAGATTTCAAATATTAAGTATAACTGGTATTTATGCTTTTTAATGGCATCATTTTTATTCCCTGTATTTCTGGCTGTTGTTATCTAGGAACCCCCTTATTACTTCAAAGACATGCAAAGCCCCTACCCCTAAAAAGATCTGTACTTAAGACAAATAAATGTCCCCAGAGTCGGAGACTTAAATGCCTATTACGACTTCGGGAGGAATCTTATTTCATTGGAAAGAACTTTTTTTCTTTCTTTCTGAGGTACCAGTGATGGGGATTGAATCCCAGACCTCGGATGTGGGAAGTCGACACTCAACCACTGAGCCATGCCAGCTCCCTGGAAAGAAATTTTTAAAGGTGAACTCTTTGGTATCTTAAAAATGGGTGTCATCATTAGGGAAATGCAAATTAAAATCACAATGAGAGAATTTTGTTAGTTTATTTTTATTATTATTATTACTGAAATAATGAAACTGCTCTAATGATTAATGTGATGAATGCACAACTATGTGATTTTTTCAAACACCATTGATTGTACACTTTGGAAAAGTTGTATGCTTTATTAATATGTATCTATAAAATTAATTTGTAAAAAAAAATATTTTTTAACAACAAAAAAAACCCCACAATGAGATATCACTTTACTCCTACTAAATAACAGTGCTGGGTCTGCTTAAGCTTTTTAAAATTAGTAAATAAAAAGCAGTTTAAAACTTAACATGGTTAAATTACTGGCAGTGAGATAGAAGACTTAGAACTTGAATAGGACAGCCTGGCCATCACAAGAAAACATACAGAAGAGCCGAGTCTTTTTTCCTGCTCTTGAGCTGGGGCCATCTAGCATATTTGTATTTCGATGGGCAGTTTTCTACTTGTAGGACATACTATATACAATACACTGTTTAAAAATATCTCTAAAACAAAAAACAAAGAAATTTTAAAAAAGAAAAAAATATGGCTCTAACTACAGAATACACACTGCCTTTTAAAAAAATTATGCTTTTAATTTTGAAATAATTGTAAATTCACCTGCATTTTTAAGAAATAATACAGAGCAGTCCTGTGTCAGCTTTCCGCCCATTGGTAATATCTTGCAAAACTTGTATATTACAGTCAGGGTATTGACAATACAGTCAAGCTACAGAACATTCCCATCACGAGGATTTCTGTCGTTGACCTTTTATAGCCACATCTACTTCCCTCCCATTCCTACCCCCTGCTTAAACCCTGGCAACCACTAATCTGTTCTCTATTTCCATAATTTTGTCATTTCAATGTTATATAAATGGAATCATACAATATGCAACCTTTTGGAAATGGCTTTTTTTTCACTCAGAATTTTCTGTGGATTCATCCAGGTTGTTGCATGAATCAATAGTTCATTCCTTTTTATTGCTGAGTAGTATTCCATGGTATGAATGTACTACAGTCTGTTTAACCATTCACCTGTTGAAGGCCATTATGAATAAAGCTACTGTGAATATTTAAAAAAAAAAAAAAAAAAATAGTGCTGGGGAATGGATGTAGCTCAAGTGGATGAGTGCCTGCTTCCCATGTATGAGGTCCCAGGTTCAATCCCTTGGTACCTCCTAAAAACAACAAAACAAAACAAAAAAATACTTTCATTGGGGAGCGGATGCAGCTCAGTCGTTGAGCACCTAATTCCTACATATGAGGTTCTTGGTTCGAATCCTGTACCTCCATTAAAAAAAAAAAAATAGTGCTGACACCAAATGCTGGCAAATAAGTGTAGAAACTCTCATACATTACAAGTGAGAATTGGTAATATAAAATGGTACAGCCACTCTGGAAAACGGTCTGGCAGTTCCTTTTAAAACTAAAACAGGATGTACCATCTGACCAAACAATTGTACTCTTGGGTATTTATCCCAAAGAAAGAAAACTTATTTTCATACAAAAACTTGTACATGAGTATTTTTTTTTTTTTTTTTTTTGATTTTATTTATTTATTCATTTATCCCCCCCTTGCTGCTTGTGCTCGCTGGGTCAGCTAACCACGCCGTGCGGGCGGGCTTGCCTTCACCAGGAGGCCCCAGGAACCGAACCTGGGGCCTCCCATATGATAAACGGGAGCCCTACTGATTGAGCCACAGCCGCTTCCCTGTACATGAGTATTTACAGCAGTTTTATTCATAAAAGCACCAAAATGGAAACTACTCAAATGTCCTTCAACAGGTGAATGGTTTACAGAGCATCAATAAAAATAAACGGACTACTGATACATGCAACAACTTGGATAAACCTCACTGAAATTATGCTAAGTGGAAAAAGCCAATCTCAAAAGAATACATACTACATGATCCCATTCACATAATATTCATGAAGGAACAAAATTACATAGATGGAGAACAGACTGGTGGTTGCCAGGGGTTATAGAGATATTAAGGGAGGGTATGGGAATGACTATAAAAAGAGCCTTGTAGTGATGGTTCAGTTAAGTAGCTTGCCTATGGTGGTGATTATGCAAAGCCACATATGGTAAAAGTTCATATGCTACACACACACGTGTGCAGGTAACATTTGAATAATCTCTGTAGATTGTACCACTCAATTTCCTGGTTTGTTGTGCAAGATGTTTGATACATATGATAGTTATGCAAGATGTGAACACTGGAGGAGTCAGGGTTAAGGGTACACAGAACCTCTATTTCTTTGCAACTTCTGGTGAATTCTTTTTTTTTTTAAGATTTTATTTATTTATTTATTCCCCCTTGTTGCTTGGTGCTTGCTGTGTCCATTTGCTGTGCGTTTTTTTTCTTTGTCTGCTTGTCTCTCTTTGTTGGGTCGTCCTGCTGCGTCAGCTCACCAAGCCACGTGGACTGGCCTGCCTTCACCAGGAGGCCCCGGGAATCGAACCCGGGGCCTCCCATATGGTAAATGGGAGCCCTATTGATTGAGCCACATTCGCTTCCCCTGGTGAATTCTTAATTATTTCAAATTAATACGTTTTTTAAAAAAGGACATAATATTCCAGGTAGCTTAAATTGCTTCATAAATTGAGAAATATTGTTTTCCCTATACCAAACAAAGACTATAAAGGTAAAATAAGTAGTATAAAATTAAGTCTGTATTGGTTTCCCTTATAAGATACTTTTAAAAATGTTTCAGTTTGTAACATTAATAGTAACACTGTATTATGATAAAGAGGATAAAGGGAAACCACTATACCTGAATATATTTAAAAAACTAACAGGAAGCACACAGTAATTCTCAGATTACTAAAGCACAATACAATTCTTCATTCATTTATGAATAATTTGACTCTAAAACTAAAGCATGCATCTATGGGATATGAATGTATTCTTTTTTTTTTCTTAAAGATTTGTTTTTATTTATTTACCCCCCTTTGCTGCTTGTGATCACTGTATCCATTTGCTTTGCGTTTTTCAGTGTCTGCTTGTCTGCCTTTGTTGCATCAGTTCACTGAGCCAGGCCGTCAGCCTCTCCACGGGCGCAGGCCGGCTTGCCTTCACCAGGAGGCCCCCGAAATCGAACCCGGGGCCTCCCATATGGTAAACAGGAGCCCAACCAAATGAGCCACAGCAGCTTCCCATGAATGTATTCTCGTTGTCATTGGTATGTTTTCTTGATAGAGGTCCACACAGTATCTAACAAAATAGTAAACTTCCATCCTAAAAAAGTCCTGCTATTTTCTCAAATAAAATGGCAAAAATCTCTGGAATATCTAAGCTGTTCCTAAAAAAAAAAAAAAACAGGCCAAAAACAAAACAAAACAAACCCAAACAAACAAAAAACAAAACAACCTTAAGATAGAAATTCCAATAGCACTTATCATCTGAAATGTGTATTTAAATATTCAGTTTTACTATTATTGTTTAGTAATACGTGCCCTGCTCTCCCAACTGAATTACAAATTCCCCTACAACAGGGGTTCTGACATTTTTTGTTCCCGACCCCTTAGTACTAAGTTCACACTATACTATGTATTATGTAATAAATATATCACACCCACACCAACATGTCCCCTCAAGAACAATGTTTTGTTTTGTTTTGTTTTTAATTTAAGTTCAAGCTCACGGACCCCTTGTTAAGAACCCCTGCCCTAGAAATCATTACTTCTTTTTTAAACCCCTTTGTTCATATATAAAAAAATGTAATACCAACTAAACTGAATTTGGGTAGGGATGCAGGACAGGAGAAAAATGAGATTAGAAAACAAAGCTTTGGTGGAAATGGTGGAATCTAAAGTGACTATCTAGCTGTAACCTTTCCTTGAAAAATATAGAAGTAGCTTTAAATTACAACCAAAGGTATTTAAATTAGGGAGAAAAAGTAACTTACAGGAACTTGTGAAGCAATATAGTTTCATAACATTATTTGTGGATATGTAGGCGCAAATAGTTTTATGATAAAGGCTAAGAGGCAGATCATGGGAATATTATAGAAAAGTTTTCCAAGAACTGAAAATATTCTAAAAATATACCGCATTGTAAGGTACACTAAGACACTGTATACCCATAATGCTATAACTGTTTATAACAATAAACAATGAAGATTATCCCTTCAATTATATTACAAAAATTCCAAAAAAAATTTAAAAAGCACTTAAAAACTGCTGGAGAAACATACCTTTTTGGGAAGAGGTTCTTCGTTGGTCATCTTGAATCCTAAAAAAACAAACAAAAAGGGCAGGGAGAGGGTGAAAAAAAGAGGACCAATTATTTTCTTCCATTAAGACAAGAACAAAAAATACAGGCTCTTTCAAACCAATTTGTTAAGGAAGTAAGTTATAGTCAAATCACTGGGTTATTTTTAAAAATTTAAATAAGGTTTTTATTTATTTAGAATAGTTTTAGATTTATAGAAAAGTTGCAAAGATAGTAGAGTTCCTGTATACCCCACACCCAACTTCCCCTTTAATATCTTTTATTACTATGGTCATAAGGTGACTTTTAAAATTCTTTTCTGAAAAAGGTGATTCCTTTTGATGTTGCCATCTTTTTATAGACTAACTTAATGTTAGTTTTAGAGAAAAAGGGTGAATAGAAATTAAATTTTTAATGCATTCTTACAACCCCCTCATGAAAGACAAATCTTGCACAAGTGATAGCTTTGTGTTGAAACCAGATATTGACCTCAGATAGCATCTCAGGCATCTTGGGCCTCTTGCTAAAAGAATACGGAAAGGTAGTACTAGGTGGGAAGCCCTTCTCTCTATAGCATTATGTTGTTATGGTAAAGTAGAATCAATTTGCTACTGTCCAATGGTAACAGATATGCTATTCGACTTTAACGAAAATACCCCACTGTTGAATTTCACACCACAGACTAATTTGTAACTCAAAATTAAGATCCTATAACTTCCTAATAGAAATGTATTTTAAAAAAATCACTTAACCCTGTTGTAAAACATAAGTTAATGAATTCAATTGGAGAGAGCCACTTTATGTGTATTCTTTTAAAACGAATGCCAATAGCACCTATTATATACTAAGCTGCAAATTCATTCAGAAAAGGCTAAAAAAGAAAACAAAACAAAAAACAACCCTTGTCATACACATGCCCCAAGCAATAATGTATTTGATATACAAAACTGAAAAACAAAACAAAACAAAACAAAAAACACGCATACAATATGAAGGTACAGCTAACCTGACAAACACGAAATCTTTTATGAAAATTTTTATGACCAGTGAAATATTTGAATCAGAGTTTTGTGTACCAATACTGTTTTTTTTAAAATGGCATCTAATTTATGTTTTGGAATAACAATTTATACAAATCATGAAATTAGTTCTTACAACTGCAAATATCTCTGCTACTTCCCAACATTCAAATTTAATATGCAGATGAGCAAAACTAAATAGTTTGAAGTTATTTCTAGGTATCATCTCTAAAAGCATATTCTTGAATGTTCCCTTATATTCTTAACTATTCCTCTACAGTTTATTTTACCTATCTCTACCTCTTACAAATTTTAAACCGTTAAATATTTGATTATAGTATAAAACTGAGTTTTTAAAAGCTATCTGACTCCTTAGTGAATATTTGAGATTGCTCAAAAAGAGACAATCTTCCATAACTTTTCTTACATTATATCCAGTTCCAATTCTACCTTAGAGTAAGTCACAGTTTAATCATACTGTCATTACCTATTAGGTAACTGTGTTGAAGAAATCACATGTTGTAGGAAAAAAATCATATTGATTATATAAATTACTGGCTTAATTCTTCCCACTAATAACATTATCATTGGATGTAGCAAGCAAACAAAACCTGATGTATATCAGTTGTTTCTTAAGCTGATCAAGTTGAAATCCTCTGAGTAACAGAGACCTATGAAGCCATGACTATAGCTGCACAATTTAAGTCACTATATATTTTTTCTTTGAAATGGTCCTGCGTACCTTACACCTTTTGCTTTCCAATTTGTAATTTCTGCTGCAATTACATAAAGCTGCTTAGTGACTATCTGAACTTGGTGCCAGTGAGCCAAATCATTTGGGAGACAGTCCAACATATTTATTTCCACTGCGTTCAAAATACTTCAGCATGATTTTAATACGTAATCTCTCCATTAGACTGCACACTCTTTGAATACAGAAATCAAGCCCGGCATTTTCTCGCAATTTTCCATTTGTCCAGAGCTAAATATTGTAGGAAAACATTGATAACTTTTAAATTAAAACAAAACCCAACTATGAACAATTTTAGCCAACTGAATTGTACATATTTAGCTAGTATATAAGTGTGTATCTATATGTATATGTCACTATTCTGATCAAATCCTTCTAAAGTCTTATTTCACTGAAAATAGCACATGTCCCTCCCTTGCCTCCTTGTTATCTGGCTTTATTTTTCTTCATAGTTCTTACCGCGACCTAACATTTCATAAACTTGTCTGTTTGCTTATTGTCTCATCCCCCCTCACTATCCCCCCCTCCCATTATAACGCAAGTTCCACGAAATGTTTTATTCAAAGCCAACAATCCCTGCATAGTATCTAATAGGTACTTAAACATGTTAAATTTATCACCAAGGCTAGGTATTCTACCTCTTATCTAGTTACTGGCACACTACTCAGCATGTGGAATTTTAAACGCAAAACTTTAGTATGATGGGTGTCAGTCAATATATAGATTAAATTTCAGTTTATAAACTTTAGTATATGCTTCAACAATCTGATACTTTCCCCCAGATTTACTTGTTTATTCTTTTCTTAACATAGATAAGTATCAGATTCTCATTCTGTTAAAATAAAAGTAATTGCAAGATTCCTTAGCAACGAAGAAGGTGCTAACCTGTTTTTAAAGGGCTTATAGTGACTGGCACAAATTAGGCACTTAACTATTGGTTTCCTTCTCCCCATCAAAAAACAACAACAAAACAAAGACACTCTCTCAATTATTGTTTATTGAAGAGCCTGAAGGGAAAAGTCACAGGTTGAAAGTAACAATTTTTCAAAGACAAAACATCCTTTTTTCCCTTTGTTTCTAATCCCTACTACAAAATTTTTGGTGATCTCCAATTTTCAAGATACTAAAGAGCAGAGTTATTTAAATTTTAACCATGGTTATGTTCCCTTTCCTTTAAAAAGCTTGATGTTGGGTAGATTTTAATTACTGATGCTGAGAAGATACCCACATTTTCTTCACAGGGATAAATTTCTAACTGTGTAATGTAAGCCAGTGATAAATACAGGGTTTGTATAAATGTATGTGCTTCATAGGTCAACTCTCACACTCACAAGGCATTCCACCACGGATAGCCATCTTAGAAAATTCACAACATTAGTATTCAGAAAGATAATCCTTTCTTATCTTTAGCTGATGCAAAGGGCAATCTTTTCTTGAGAGTCCATGAAATGTCGCAATTGTTAAATGCAGTCTGGCAAAAGGTATAGGCAAATTAACATAGGTACAAAATTTAAAACCACCCGCAAAAAAATATAAAAATAAAAAAAATAAAACCACCCGCAACTATTTAGTCTGATTAGAACTCAATTCTCAATTTTTAACTTTCACATTGCATGAATGTGCTGAGATTTCCCAAGGCAATTTTTTTTTTTTTTTTAAGCACAACTGACCAGCACAATGACCATCTCAAGTCAATTCTAGATTCTTACAGTATTTAGACAATGGATATTTCAGGTACCCTAGCTTCCCTTCTTAGAACAGCCTATTCTTATAAAAATGGAACAACTGAAATTAAGCAAAACTGTCTAAAACAGGGGTTTTCTTAACTTTTTTTTGTTCCACGGACCCCTTTGCCAGTCAGGTGAAAACCACGAACCTCTTACTAAGTCCATACTGTACTGTGTATTATTTAATAAATATATCACACTGCACCATGTCCCCACAAGAATAACGTTTTTTTCAATTTAAATTTAAGCTCACGGGCCCCTTGTTAAGAACCCCTGGTCTAAAACATACTTGGAGTTGAATCCTGACACTTGAAGGAAAAAACGAAGACTATATGTTTCAGTGCTATGAGTCAGACTTATTTAATAATCACAATTTTTCAAAGGCAATGTTAACATCCATTTTCCAGAAGATGAAAATGACTGCTAGTCATTAGATGATTAACTCGGTTTACAGCTATTAATTAACAAATGAGAGGTTAGGACCCCAAATTTAAAAGTTGGTTAACTGAGATAGATAATTTTCCAACTCTATCCATTCCGAAAGACAATTAAGTTTAGCTAAAGTAGAGAATGCAGAAGAAAAGCAAATTAGAAAAAATTCACAATTTGGCTACTGTTGAGCAAATTACAAGTTTAAGATGATTAGTTAAAACATGGTTTTTGAATTATTTAAGGATTTCAGTTACTTATGTGGATAATTCAGAGACAATTTCTCTTATGTTCAGAAAGTCAAAAGCACCATCTACTCTTGATGTCAACACTAAGAAACAGTTTATTATTCAGTTTTGGTTGGCTGGATGCCTAGCATCCCAGTTCCCAATTTCCCTGGCTTTTAGCATTCTAATACTATATAATGCAACTTAGTTTCCTCTGAACAAGAGGCAGGCAGCAGCCAAGGCAATTTCAGTAAAACAAAACAATGTACCTGGACGAAAATAATCACAACTATTTAATATGTTATAAGAAACCAAGAATATGACATCATACTAGCCTTGGCACTGCAGTAGAAAGTCACAAACTGAAAGACCACCCTTTCCTGGCTCTTCGAGCTATCAGCCATATGATCTGGAGCAAATCACTTACATCTCTGCGTCTCAGCTTCTAAATCTGCAGAGGGGCTACCAATTTTGCCTACCTTACAAAGTGCTGCAAATTTCAATGGTTTCAATGCCATAAAGTGCTACACACAAATAAGGAGTTTTTCAAACAAAACACTAATGTGAACGTGAAAGACTACTTCGTCTTACATTTAAGAAAGATTAAATTCCACCAACTACATTTTCAAGGGTAGAGAACATTTAATTATAGCACTGAATTCTAACCTGATGGAACACTTTAATATTATAACCAATGTAATATACTATTCTGGGAATATTAAAGAATTTTTCTCTGATAAGCTTACTAACTACAAGAAATAGAAAATACTGAGGCAGAAAAATGGGAGATAATTAGAAACTTAATTACTTTGCCTAAACTCCCCCACTAATAAGTGTATGAAAATACCAATCACTTAGCTATTCCCCCCTTAGGTAAGATCTAAAATTACTCCAGAAAATACACCTACTCAAACGCTTAAAATGTAACTCAACCGTATCAGCACGCCACCTTGTGGACCGCAATCTCTTTCCCAACTTGCCTGATAGAAATAATAGAGAATTGACAAGAGCAAATAAAATTTAGCCACCTTGAAAATGTTCACGCATATTTTTTAATGGGACTGAACCACAAAAAAATGTGTCTACAACACAAAAAATTTAATGATCAAATTAAAACACAAAACAAAACGGGGTAGAATTTTGTAGGAAAAGACCCTTGACTTCCACCTAATCTTCACGGCAACGAAATTAAATTTTCAAAGCGATGGAAAATTAGATGAAAAATGGACATAAACAGAACTCAAAATTCTAATATGCAAAAAAATATAGTTTCTTACTTTAAGACCACGGTTAACTCGAATTTTAACCTATTTCTTTGGTATCATGCATCCAATTGACTTTCTTCATGATCAAAACAAGAACTTGGGCTTCCCTACTCTGGGTTCCCTCCTAATTTATTCTTACAGGGATCCAAGGTAAGACTTTAAAATTTCACGAAAATCTCGAAATAGCTCAATGAAGAATTATTTTCTTACTCAATACGTAGGACAAGCGCTTAAAAATGGAAATCTACAGGAGACTGTACCTGCAGCGATAACCTATTGCGTGATAAGAAATTTAAGTTAGAAAAAAAAGAAAGAAAAAAAAGGTTTATTTCTTTGCCTGGCTGAGCTTGTTTGTGCCGCCAGGTCCTCCCGATCCGGCGGGAGGAGGGGAGAGGGGGCGAAACAGAGGCGGGGAGAGGGTGAGCGCGGCGAGCTGGACCGGCCTCCGCGAGGGGCCGGCCTTCCGGCCTACCCGAGGGACCCGCCTCGCCCCCGGGCCCCGGGGACGCGGCACGGAGGGAAAATGGCCTCGGGGCAGCGGAATCGTCCCCGCAGCCGGCAAGGGGAGCGGCTAACGGGAGGCCGGCGCGGTCCAGGGGTTTCGGGAGCCCGAGCGGCACTTGAGTTCCGGCCGCCCCTTCTCGGGACGGAGAGGCCGGGTGCGCCTCAGTCCGCCGGCTTTCGGGGGAGCGCGATGCCTTGCGCTGCGCTGCCCCCAGCCGGGCCCGCACCTACCTTTCCAGGCCGGGGCCGCGCCGGCGCCGTCAGGTCACATAGGCCGAGCCGCGCTCCCCGCCCGCGGCCCGTTAGGCCCAGCTTGTCGCCCCTGACCGCGCTGCTCCTCCCGCCGCAGTCCTGGTTCTCCCCTTTATTTGCGGGTCTCGCTGCCACAAAATGGCGCCGAGGGAGGAAATGAGGTTCCGTCCCCCACCCCCACCCTTCCACCACCCGCGCCCCGCCCCGCCGCCTGCCCCGCCCCGCCGGCCCCCTCAGTCGGGCCCTGGAGCGCGGCCACCGCTCCGCCATGTTCGCGTCTGGGCCACTAACCAAGAAGTCGCCGCCCGCCGCCGGGCCCCGCCCGGGGAGGAGAAGAAACAGGAGCGGCGGCACCCCGACGCAAGGCCTCGAGGTACCAGTGGAGGAGCTTTCCTTCCGTAGCGCGGCCCAGCACCTTCCCCCGGGTCCGGGCGCGCGCCCGCAGCTGCCGAATCTGACAGGCACGGAGGGGGAGGGGAGGGGGAGAGGGAAGGGTGGGCACAGAGGAGGTCGGAGTTCAGCCGCGGAGCATCACGGGAAGGGTGGCGCGGTCGCGCTCGGCGCCGGCGGGGTGGACGCTCTTGCCGCTGCCCGCTGCGGCAGGGGCGCGGGCCCTGGCGGAGGGATCTGGCCGAGGGCGGTGCTCTGATTGGCCACGTGGTGGCGGCAGCGCTTCCGCGAGCGGGCGGACGGCGGGTAATGACCTGTTGGGGAGGTTTGCTCGGTTCGCCGAAACTTCATTTTGTCAGTTTTGAGAATTTAGGAACCGATGCCTTCTCGTTCGTCGGGCGATGCAGCCTCCCGACCTATTTTCGTCCCCACCTGGACATGTCTGGAGGCGAAACCAAGGAGCTATTGTTCTCTGGCAGATGGAGGTTGTGCCTCGCCAGCAGCTCTCCGTGCCGCCTTGCTAATTCAGAAAGGAGAGGAAGGCGAACGCCGTGAGGTTTTCGTAAATCTGATAAAATACATTTTGTAACTTGAATATGTTCACTGGAGCAAGATTTGGTGTGTCTGGCTCACTTAATGAGAACAATGCTGTTATCTGGTAAAAGTGAGATGGTACTGGCCTTACCAAAATTGTTTATTCCTAAAATGAGGTGGTTTTTAAAGATAAGATTAAAGTATACCAGAGATATTCAAAGGAGTTACGGTTTTCTCCCAGTAAATCTGATTAGTCTGGAGAAAATATTTGCAACTTGTAGCATTGGAACTCTTAAAAACTTAGACCAAAATCCTAAAGGCAAAATGGTTAAGGACATGAACAGACGGTTCACAGAAAGAGAATAGCAATGTTTTTTAAACATAAACAAATGCTCAACGTCACTTAAAATAGAAACATAAATTGAAGTTAAAATAATAAGATGGACAGAAACCAGACTTGGGAATCACACAGCAAGGCTGTGGAGAAACACGCCCATACATTTTCTGGTGGGAATGGAAAGTGATTGAGTATCACTTACATATAACCGGAGTTATATATGCATTTAGACTTATAATTTGCAGTTCCATTTCTAACGCTAATCTTACTCTGAACACTACACTTCCACAAAAAAGAAACAAAATATACACTGAAGTGCTGTTTGCCATAGTAGATGTTTGGGAATAACACAACTGCTCAATAGGAACTGATTGGATATGATACATCCATACAGTAGAATTCACTGCTGACATAAAGAATGATGTAGATATTTATGTATTGCTTTGGGTGTATTAAGTGATTTAGAATGACCTTCAGGTGCATACTTATTTGGGGAGGGAGGAAAAAAAAAGACTAGAAAGATATCTTAGAAACTAATAATACTAATTTCCTATAGAAAGTGGTGGGGAAAGGTGGAGAGGATAGAATTAGGGGGGTGCGGATGTGGCTCAGATGGTTGGGCGTCCATCTCCCATATGGAGGGACCTGGGTTCTATTCCCAGGACCTCCGGGTAAAAAAAAAAAAAGGATAGAATTAGGAGGAAGACTTCTCTGACTGAGCTTTTAAAGTTTTACATAGCCAATAAGTAAATAAAAAAGGGAAGCAAAGTAAACCCCAAAGTTGAAAGCAAATTTAAACAAATGAACCTAACTCTGCATCGAATTGGTAACCTCTGTGTTCCAGGAAGATAAAAATTATTCCCTAGGGCTTTTAAACACAGTACTCTCACAGTATATCTTTAGTGGGATGTATGCTATAAAGAGGGAAAAAAACTGGAAAGGAATCTTCAAGTGCACTCGGTGGTTTATAACTAATGGTAACATTGTTACTGTGGTTTTGAAACTGTACCTCATAGGATAACACAAATCTTTTTGAAGTTATTATGTATAAAGACCCCCAGTGTAAGAGAAAATGAGATCCAAGTACAAAAATCAAAGATCAGAAAAACCCTGTATATTAAGTTTAAATTGGAAATATCAATTTGAACAATATGCTTTTAAATATATTTCCTAGTTCTGTGCACTTCAAGGGCCTAGAAGCAGTAAGGTGACTAACTGTCCCAATTTGCTTAGGACGCTGGATTTTCACTCCTGAAACTGGAACAGTCCCAGGCAAACCAGGATGGTTTGTCATACTTCAGTGAAACAATGAGCACACCTAGCACCCAGATTTTGGTTTCTAATTTCAGTTTCCCACTAAAAAGATCCAGAGCTCCTTGGAAAACTGATTGATTCTAGTTTGGGGGCAAGGAAAGTCCAAAATGAGTCTGAGACATTTTGTTGTGCCAGAATGCTAAGGAATTCTTTGGGCTAATGAGGGAATGTCAACAAGACATAGAACAGTCAAAACTGAAGCAAGCCAGACACAAAAGGACAAATAACTGTATGAATGCATTACTATGAACCAAATATATTGTGTAACATATTGTTTGATTAAAAAAAAAAAGTATATGTATCCATTACATTTAATTGAGAAATGTATATATTCATCTGTGTTTACTTTTTAGTTTTTAATTGTTTATATTTTCAATCATTAAATGTACAAAATAAAGTTTAAAAAAAACAAAACCAATATACAGGAAACAGATGTAGCTCAGTGGTTGAGCACCTGCCTCCCAAGTATGAGGTCCCAGGTTCACTCCCTGGTACCTCCTAAAAAACAAAAAACAAAACAAAACAAAAAACACCATTAGGTAAAAGATTACTGGGAAAAATTTCATGTGGTGCCAAAGTTATCACCCCACAGCTTACATATCTAATTGTAAAGATATGTATATCTTTATAGGGCCACCATTTGGTGGTCAGCAGCTGAAACCTAGTGATCAAATTTGGTATCAGTAATGGGGGACAACCTGCTAATATGTACCTCCAGTTTACAGAAAACAAAGGAAAAAGAGGAACAGTACTAGTGAAAACCTCACATAATTCTAGAAAATAACATTATTCCAAAAAAACCTTATGAAACTACGAGCAACAAGTATTTATTGAAGCACCCAAATTAGGATTAGCACAGTCCTCAGTATCAATGTTCAACCAGCTTTGAGCTACTGTACCAAATAAGACATCAGTGTATGGCAAAAGTCACTTATAACTTTTTTTATTTTTTTATTTTTTTATTTTTTTAAAGATTTTATTTATTTATTCATTTATCCCCCCCTTGCTGCTTGTGCTCGCTGGGTCAGCTAACCACGCCGTGCGGGCGGGCTTGCCTTCACCAGGAGGCCCCGGGAACCGAACCCGGGGCCTCCCATATGGTAAACGGGAGCCCTACTGATTGAGCCACAGCCGCTTCCCTAAATTACTGTTTTAAATAGCATACGTGACTGAGTTAGTTAATGCCAAATAAATTGGCCACTTATTTCCCATAAACCAGCTATTTAGCCTATAACATATATTTCTATTTTTTTTTTCTTCTTAAAGATGTATTTTACTTTATTTATTTATTTATTTTTATTTATGCCCCCTCCCCCAGATGGTTCTCTTGTCTGCTCACTGTTTGCTCGTTGTTTGCTCGCCTTCTCCTTTAGGCACCAGAAACCAAACCTGGGACCTCCCACCTGGGAGGCAAGTGCCCAACTGCCTGAGCCATATCTGCTCCCTGTGGGCTGCGGCTTCTGCTGGCTTGTGGCATCTGCTTGTTTAGGTGACTAGTTTGTGGTGGGTGTGGGTGTCTGCTCGTCTTTAGGAGGCACCAGGACCCAAACCCAGGACCTCCCATGTGGTAGGTGGGCTCCCAGCTGGTTGAGCCACATCTGCTTCCCCCTACTGCTTTGATTTAGGAATCACCTAATAAAATATCGAGAAGAGGGAGACCAGAAGTAAAAAGAAAAAGACATTCATAGTGAGTCTGGCCTTTGTCTTGTGGCATCTGAGAAGTTCAGGGAGCCTGGAGATGTTCAGAACTGATGTGACAATGATCCTCCAGACATGCTGTTTCCCAGGACAGTACCTTTGCTCACTCCATCCTTTCTGTCTGGAATGTTCTTCCCGCTCCTCCTTACCATGTTAACTCCAATTCCTCTTTAGCAATTAGCTTAAGAGACACCATTATTTGTTTAGCTTAATATGTGTTTTACAGATAGGGTAGTGAAACCAAAGTTTCTTGACTAATATTCTCTTTCTAACCTAGGGGTTTTTCACTGACTTTGTTACAGAATTTTACTGTGAGCAGCAAAGTCCCATCCATTTCCTTTTTTACTTTCAAACTGTCCCCCACTCCCATGCCAACCCACTGTGTATGATCCTTCAAATTTAACTGACACCTAGATATTTTAACCATAATGAGAGCTTATGATGTTTAGTCTTCATTTTCTTTGCAAACCACAAAGAACTCCACTAGCACTGTCAGGCTAAAACATTAAAAAAAAATAGCTTAGTTAGATTTCTATCATAATTTTCATGCATTTTAAATATGCTATTTTATTGTACCCACCTCCTTGAACATAATGCTGAACAATTTTCCAGACTTTGTTTTGTTTTAAATTAACATATTCATCATATACCCAAGAAGCATTTACTAGATACTTGCCACATTGTAGTAAGTACAGGGTCTACAAAGGAGATTTTAATCTCCCAAATTATGGCTATGTAGGGGAGGCTTTGACATCTGGAGCTTCCTGTTAGAGGCAGGGAACATCCATTAGTCAGCAGAGATAACAGGTATGGATATCTCAGGGTCATTTGTTCTTGGAAACAGGCTTGTCCAATCCTTGGAAATTCCTTCTTTAGGAAAAATAAAGGAAGCCTTTGAAGAAAATTTCCCAATCTGATCTCTGTAATTTTTTCCCCCTTGCCACCCATTCAGTGAAAATAACAGCAGCTTTCTGAAAAGGATTCAGTGTGCCAGTATGACTAAGCATTGTCACATCTTTCCAGACTTCCTTGTGGCAGACCCTGCTGGGAGCCAACATAACAGCCAGCCATGTTCCTCTTCTTCCTTGCAAATAGTCCCTTGATTTTGTTTGAGTCATAATATCTTCAGTCAGGGGATGAATTATGGCTGATAGATGCCAACATTTCTTAACAGGAGTGCTACTGGTATTTTGGGTTAAGACTAATTTTTTTTTGTGTGTGTGTGTGTAAAAGTGTTCTGTGCATTTTAGAACATTCAGCATCCCCAGGTCACTCCACCAAGTGCCAATAGCACCCCTCTAGGCATGTGACAAGTGAAAGTACCCACCTTCTCATTTCCCCCCCAGGTGGGAACTCCTGATGAGAAACTCTGGTCCAAGTCAGTCGTGTATATTGTGGTCTTCTTTACCAAATAGTGATCCTCAGTCATCTTGCAGGCATAGTTCTTGCAGGACCAGGGATGTTCCCCTGGGACCTCTGAGAAAGATTTTTCACTCTACTGTAAAAGAAGCATACAAAGAGTAAGTCCTTTTTTTTTTCCTCCCTTCTTTTTTGTCTCTTAGCTGGTCAGCAGAGGCTGTGATGTTTGCATTGATGAAAGCTATCTTGGGACCATGAGGAAACACATTGGAAAACAAAAGCCAACCTGCTGAGACTGACAGAATAGAAAGTCCCAGATGATGTCATTCAGCTTCCACACTAACCCAGGAACTTTGAGTTGTTGGGCTTTATCAAGTAAAATATGTGTCCTTGAACTTTATACCACTGTCCATCAGGATTTTGTTACTCATAACTGAACACATCCTAACTTATGCAGTTACAGAGTAAGGGTTTTATGTGATAAAGTTTTAAAAATGGAAAGGTGTCAACAAAGCAAGATTTTTCTAGGGAAAAAATGTAATAAACCAATTCACCTGCAGGAGTTAAATATTTAAAGTCTCAATTCGTGAATTGTGTTTCCTGTACTGAAACCAAACATAAAATATAATTTTCTTACGACATTTTGCTTTTTTAAATGCAGTTTTATTGAGATATAGTCACACACCATACAATCCATCCAAAGTTTAAATCAATGGCGTTCAGTATATATAATCACAGAGTTGTGCATTCTTCACCACAATCAGTTTTAGGACATTTTCATTACTCCAAAAAGAGAAACCCCCTACCCTTTATACCTCCCTATTATTAACACTTAGCTTTGGTGTGGTACCTACATTTTGCTTTCTCTGCTGTTTTTACATTATATTATGATGTCCACAGGCCTCTTTAACTGTAATACAGCAAAATTAAAATATCTTTATTCAAGTCCAACAAAACCAAACTCTTTTATAAGACACAGACCTAACTAAATTAAAATTTTAAGGAGCTTGAGGAATCTCATTTTCAGAACATTTCAAAATACTATTCTATTTGCCTCTGATGCTTGCTGGTTGTGTTTAACCTTATAGATGCAACAGGTAAGGTCCTGTTTGGTTGGGCCCTCATTTTTTTTTTTTTTTTTTTTTTTACCGGGAGGTACCGGGGATCGAACCCTGGTCTCTCCATATGGTAGACAGACGCCGAACCTCTTGAGCCACGTCCGTTTCCCTGGGCCCTCATTTTTAAAAAGGATAGTTCTCTTTTTCCCACAAATTACAGAGACCCACTAGCTCAAAACATATGTACCTGTTTCATCCTTGATAAATTGCAAATCTCCACTGGTACCAGACAAAAGAACCTGGACTTAAAGTAGTTCTGTTCTACAATGGACCACATTGAACACCAATTGCAAACATCTGTCAAGAACAATATGACTGACTTTAATTGCTCTTTCCTGCCTTTTTTTTAACCTGAATATTTCACTCAGTCCCACTCTGCTCTGACCCAGTACTCATCCATGTCCGGTGTCCTCATCATTTCATGTGGACTGTAGCAATGGCCTCCTAAGTAGTCAGTCCCTTGCAACCTCCTTTGCTTCCCATCAAAACCACATTCCATTCAGCAAGCCCTTTCTAAATACACAACTAAGACTTCCACTCCTGGGAAAATTGAGCAAATATATTTTTTCCATTTTCTCCTCACTAAATACAACTAAAATCCCTGGACATTGTATATAAAACAAACATAAGACACTGAAAGGTGGAGAGAAGAAGGCAGACTAACTAGGGACCTCAGGATCCAAAGATTAACACAGTGATGAGTTATAGTGAGGAATTTGTCTCATGTATCCCAGAAGCCAGCAACCTGGAAATACCATCAGGTGCAGACAAAAATGTGCCCTGCTTGCCCTGAAAAGCCTGCTCCCTCTACCCTCACCGCTGCTGAGATGGCTCCCTCATCTGTCTGCTCATTGTGTCTGCTCGTGTCTGCTCGTTGTTTCTGATCGTCGTCCTCAGGAGGCACCGAGAACCAAACCCATGACCTCCCATGTGGGAGGCGGGCCCCCAACTGCTTGGGCTACATCTGCTTCCCCAGGGGTTCTTTTTTTTTTTTTTTTTTTTAAAGATTTTATTTATTTATTTAGTTATTTATTTGCTGTGAGTTTTTCTGTGTCTGCTTGGGTCATCCTGCTGTGTCAGCTCACTGAGCCGCGCGGGCCAGCTGCCTTCACCAGGAGGCCCCGGGAACCGAACCCGGGGCCTCCCATATGGTAAACGGGAGCCCTATCGATTGAGCCACATCCGCTTCCCCCCAGGGGTTCTTAACCAGAGGTTCACAGACCCCCAAGGGGTCCATGCAAAGATTTCAGGGGGTCTGTGAACTGAATTGAAATAAAAAAAATCAACTTATCTTTATTTTTGCTGACCTCTAACTGAAATCTAGCATGTCTTTCATTTATGAATGTATGCAATAAATTAGTATTCATTTCATGTCACGTTACAGTTGTTGCATATCTCAAAAAATTGCTTATGCTCATCCGTACTTTGAAATTATGATAGTTGTTAGACCCGATGCTACTTGAGTGTCATAAACCTATGTGCCACTACATTCTGAGAAGGGGTCAGTGGTTTTCACCTGACTGGCAAAGGGGTCCATGGAACAAAAAAGGTTAAGAACCCCTGCTCTAACCAGAAAACTGAAGCCTAGCAAGACAGAAAACTCAGACAATAACCTTTCCACTGCAGCCACCACCACACAAACCTCTGGCACCACTCCCATCTATGCCAGCAAAGGCTTCTGATAAAAGCACCAGATGATGTGGTTAGTCCGGGAAGACAGCAGGGTAGGATTACTTAACCTGGGTAGACTGAGTCTGAGTCAGTGGTTGCACGGGTTCAGCCGATTGAGAAAGAGGAAGCGTTTTATGGGTCTCTGAGAAAGAGCACCACCTGGTGGCAAAACGAGAAAAAGTCAAAATGCTTACTGTGGAGTCCTCTAGCCAAAGCCAAGTCATGTAGGCTCAGAGAACGTAACTACATAAGCCCAGCCAGGGAGAGATGTCTGCGCTGTACTAATCAGAAGTGGCTGACGAAGCCCAAATAGAATGTGCTAGTCTGTTCCAGATCGAAGCTGGGCTTATCCCTCTTTTATTTTTTTTTAAGGTTTGGTTTATTTATTTCTCTCCACCCCCTTGTTGTTTGCACTTGCTGTGTATGTTCTCTTCCTTGTTTCTTTAGGAGGCACCAGGAACTGAACCCAGGAGCTCCAATGTGGGAGGGAGGCACCTAATCACTTGAGCCACCTCCGTTCCCTGCTTTGTTGTGTCTCATTATGTTTTTTCTTCTTGTGTCTATTGTTGTGTCATCTTGTTGCATCAGCTTGCCACACCTGCCCATTGCGTCAGCTCACTGTCTTTGCTCTTCTTTAGAAGGCACCAGGAAACTCTGCTCCCTGCTTTGTTGTGTCTCTTATTATGTTTTTCTTCTTGTGTCTCTTGTTGCATCATTTGGGTCAGCTTGCCGCACCTGCCCGTAACCCCAGCTCTCTGTCTTCTTTAGGAGGCACCGGGAACTGAACCACAGACCTCCTATGTGGTAGGCAGGAGCTCAATCGCTTGAGCCACATCCACTTCCCTAGCTTATCCCTCCAAGGAGGGAAAAGTCAATGAGTGGCTGTGTGTATACGTCAACTCGGTGTTTTCTGCATGATTTTTTGTAAACTTACAACTTCTCTAATTTTAAAAAAATCCAATGAGATGTGTCGCCAGTGGGAGATCAGGGTGACCCCAGGTTTCTGGGTTTCTGAGAGAAGAAAAAGCAGGTGGGGGGAAAGGATGGCAGAAAGAGAGGTGGAAAATGATGGCTGACGTTTTGCTGAGTGCTTCACATACGTTGTTTCATTGCTTCCCAGACAATTAGGGAAGTCAGGGCTTGGGTTAGTCAGTCCCATTTGACAGATGGGACAGCTGAGGCACCAGAGAAGATTGATAACTTGCATAAAACAGTACAGATAATAAGAAGTAAAGCCTCAACTTGTATGAAGTTAAGCTGATTCTAGTAGCCACTCTTATATAAAACAGGCCTCCCATATGGGCACGTGGAAAAATGGAAACCTTTAGCAAAATAATGATATAGCTACTGCAGACCATGTGATTAAAGCATGTTCAATCTCATCAGCCTGATATTTTGATAAATGTGAGTGTACCACATGGATTATATGCTTTATTAATATGTATCAATAAAATTGACTTGTTCAAAAAATGTAAGTGCACCTATTTGAGGCATCCTTATTTTATTTATTTATTTATTTTTTATTATTTTTTTAAGATTTTATTTATTTATTCATTTATCTCCCCCTTGCTGCTTGTGCTCGCTGGGTCAGCTAACCACGCCGTGCGGGCGGGCTTGCCTTCACCAGGAGGCCCCGGGAACCGAACCCGGGGCCTCCCATATGGTAAACGGGAGCCCTACTGATTGAGCCACAGCCGCTTCCCAGCATCCTTATTTTATACACAAGACTTTTGAGCAAATAAATCTCCCTCTTAGTAGGAGAAACCTCAGATATAGTTTATTCTTGTCCCCTAGGGAAATATATGAGAGAGGAAAATGTCTACTATGGCCAAATGATTCCATGAGTTGAGTAGTGCTTCCTCCCCCAACAGAGGGCTGGCCAAATGGTAATGAGAGCAGGTTTGGGCATGAGGCAAGCTAGAAGCAATAGCAGTGGAAATAATCAGGAGCTCAGAGTCTTCCTTCATAAGGAAAACTGGGCTGTACGAGGCCATATCCAGAAGGGTAGGTGTGTTTTAGGTAATCTCCATTCAGAAGTCCCTTCTCTGAGCAGAGCTCAGCAATGAAAGTCCTGAAGGGGAAAGGTGTTGCAGGATGGAGGTGAGCTATGTTAACTCCATGTGATGGTTTGAAGCTGTATGTTACTCCATAAAACTATGTTCTTAAAGTTAATCCATTCCTGTGGGTATGGATCCATTGTAAGTAGGATATTTTGGTGAGCAGGATCTTAAGATGTGACCCACCTCATTCAGGGTGGGTCTTACTCTTCTTACTGGAGTCCTTTATAAGAGAATCAAAAGAGAGAGAAAGCCATGGAAGCAGGAAGCTGAAAGCAAGGAAACCTGAAAGAGAAGGAAGAGACCAGCAGATGCCGCCATGTGCCTTGTCATGTGGCAGAGGAGTCCAGGATCACTGGCACTGGTCTGCAGGAAGAAGGTATCATCTTGATGATGGCTTGATTTAGATATTTCATAGCATCAGAGATGCAGGCTTATAAGTTAATAAATCCCCATTGTAAAAGCCAACCCATTTCTGGTGTATTGCTTTCGGCAGCCCAACAGACTAGATCAGATCCCATGCAGAGGCCCAAGATGCAGTGATTGGGATACAGTCCCTAGAATAAGGGACTGGCTAGGACTAGGAGGTTTCAGAGACCCCAAAATCCTGAAAATAGGAAGTGAGAAAGATATACAGGGTAAATGCCAGTAGATAGATATTCCTGTGCTATGCAGGTATCTTATTAGAAGGCATGGAAAAGACAATCTATATTTAATAGGTATTTTAAGGATAAACCATGATATGGCTTTTACTGAGATACTTTTCCAAAATTCACCATGTGGCTTCAGCCTTGGCTTTTAGAAAGTCGCTGTCAAGTGCTCACTTCAACGTTCTTTTGGCCATCCCTGACCTTGTGCTAGATGAATGATTTTGTAACAGCATAGGTTATCATCATATTCAATCAAGGCATTGACACCAGTCATATGATTATTATTTTCAATATCTGTGTAGTCACTAGATGTAGGTTGGAGTGAAAATCTTATAATCTGTATTCATTTTTTTAAAAAAGATTTTATTTATTTTTCTCCCCACCCCCATTGTTTTTTTTGCTCTCACTGTCTGCTCTCTGTGTGTTCTTCTGTGTCTGCTTGTCTTCTTTTTAGGCAGCACCAGGAACCGATCCCGGGACCTTCCGGAGTGTGAGAGAGGTGCTCAATTTCTTGTGCCACCTCAGCTCCCTGGTCTGCTGCATCTCTTATTGTCTCTCCTCTGTGTTTCTTTTTGTTGCGTCGTCTTCCTGTGCCAGCTCTCTGCTCAGGCCAGCACTCCGTGCAGGCCAGCACTCCTGCACGGGCCAGCACTCCGCTTGGGCCAGCTCACCACGTGGGCCAGCTTGCTTTCACCAGGAGGCCCTGGAAATCGAACCCTGGACCTCCCATATGGTAGAGGGAAGCCCAATTGCTTGAGCCACATCCACTTCCCAATCTGTATTTATTTTAACTCTATTGGCCAGTTGAACTATAAATGTGTATTTAATATTGCAAGAACTTTTTTTTTTTTTAGGAGGTAATGGGGGCTTGAACCCAGGACCTCGTACATGGGAAGAAGGCACTCAACCACGGAGCTATATCCGCTCCCCAGTGAGAGTTGGTTTTTTCATTTGTTTTGTTTTTTTGAGGTACCAGGGCTGGGGATTGAACCTGAAACCTTGTAAGTGGGAAGTCGGTGCTCAACCACTGAACCACACCGGCTCCCTGAGTTGGTTTTTTTTTTTGTTTACTTGTTGTTTATTTTTTTGTTTTTAGAAGGCACCGGGAACTGAAACCAGGACCTCTCATGTGGGAAGCAGGCGCTCAGCCGCTTGAGCCACATCCGTTCCCCCTATAATTAATTCATTTAAATGTAAAATTAAACTACAACTAAATGCTTCAGTAAGATAATTTTATTTATTATGAATACAATTTCAGATTGACTCTGATATTTCAGAAGCTCATTGTGAGATAGGGACCGTTAGCTTTGCCCACATATTAATTTTAACAGTCAGCCACTAGGCATTGTGCTAAAGTGTGCATTTGTTACACTGCTACATTCTTTAGAAAGTGGCTAATAGAACTGTATCTTAACATATATGGGTATTCTGTGAATATTAATTTATATCTTAAAATATTTATTACAACTGCCAGTTACTGAAACCTCAGTATACTTTTTGCAGCGGAGACTTGCTAAATATTCACTGGACCCATTTCTTCTTCCTGGCCACACAGCTGGATTGCATGTCCCAGTCTCCCTTGCCGCCAAATGTAGCCATGTGGCTGGGTTCTAGCTAAAGGTGTGTGGACAGAAGTGCCATATGCCATTTTCAGACCTGGCCCACAGCAACCCTTCCCATTCTCCTCTCCATCTCCCAGCTGACTAGAGAGAAAACCAAGGACCCAGAGGAGAGTGGACCCAGAAATGGAAAACCAGGGACCATCCGAGTGGGGCCGTGGTGTGAATGTAAACCACAGAGAATTGGGAGTTCATCTGTCAGAGCAACTAGTGCTGCTCTGAACTGACACTCTTCTAAAGGAATTTCAAGAAATGATTCGGGAAGCCACAAAAATGTCTAGAAGAACCTAAGTTGTAACTTTGCATACCACTTTCTAAATTTAAAGGGCTTTAGGGTTGAGATGATGGAGCGAGCACAGGGTTCTCTTCTAAAACTGCCAGTGAAATGGCCCACAGAATATACTCATGAGGGGAAATCCATATTTCTAGAAATCTGGGATGCCATTCAAATACCAGAAATGTGGGAGTATTTCTGCTAGACAAATACTGATCCCATTGAGTAACGTGGGATGTGATCATAAAGTGACTTTCCTTTTGCCTCCTCACTGTGTCATTAAATTGGCTTGGTGGGCTTGTTCCTTCTTTACTCCTTGATCAAATTGCTGATACCATGGCTTTTTTTTGCTAATTCTTAGGTAATAAAATGTCATAACATCACCTTAAGTCAGGGATTCAGTATCTCGATTCAATCCTAAAATGCCCAGTTCCATGTCGTAATCAAAACTGTGAATTTGATTTAAAGTTGAGATTTCTTCAGCTCAGGTCGATAGCAGGCCAGAAGCCTGCAGTGGGAGAAAGGGGTGTGAAGCTCTTTGGGGGTCTTCTCTAGTTTCCTGCCTTGTTCTTCTATTCCTCATCTTTTAGCATTCTAGCCATGGTTTCTGACTTCTCCAGGGGTTGGGTTGGAGGAGAGAGGAGAGGTGGGTTATTATTTATGGTGATGGTAGGTGGCCATGTGTGTAGGGGAAGATCTTACTTGATTAGGATTGTCTTGCCTGGCACTTGTTTAAAGCTGACTCTCTCATGGTTTTGGAGACCACCCATTACCGAGGATTTCTCACTACAGTTCAGTCTAAAAATTGAAAGGCTACATTATGTTCCAGAGAAATTTAAGAAAAGAAAACCAAATTTCCACCTAGGACTTAAAAAGTTTAGCCTGAGCCAAAAGAAAATCGGGCCAATGGAAAGTCAAATTTTAACAAAAATAAACATGTTCCAAAGCCCAGGCATTTACACACAACTTTTGAAGTGCTTTCTCTGAGACATTTGTCCTTCATTTAGCACTTGCAGATCAAGTGCCCTTATTCCATGGTGTCAAAAAAGTAAAAGTAGATGTCATAATAAAATGACACATGCCCACCTTAAACATGTATGTGGATATTCATTCAGTAATCTTCTGATGAAGAGCCAGGAAATTATTGGAGTTACCCATCACCACACTAATAATGCTTTGTCTATGATTTCCATTTTTAATTCTTTAAAAGTGGAGTAGGAACTTAAAGATATGTACAAAGCAATCTCGTCCTTTCAATTGTCTAATGGCTTTCTCAACCTTACATATTTTCTTGCCCACATCTAATTGAGCAGCCATTATATTCAGTGACTCACTCTTTACAAAGCATTCAATTTAGTTTTCATTAAAATAACTTCCTTTCTTGTCATACATTTTGTTTACACAGTGCTTGATTGAATTATATAATTTCAAAAACAAGTAGATAAAGCATAAATCTGTTTTGAGACCAAATATACCTGACTCTTGGTAAGCATACAACTCAGCTCTTGGGGGCAGTAGTGAGTGATCTAGCTCTGACCACGGGCTGTGGACTGCCTCAGTATGTTCTAGAGGTTATTAAAAAGCTTCTACTCTATTATTCTGCCAGGAAACAGCATGGCAGAATGGAAAAAGCATGGGCTTTAGGGTCAAACAGACCTAGGTTTAAATCCTGTATTATTTAGTCCTAGCTCAGTGACTTTGGGAAAATTACTTAATCTTTCCTAATTTCAATTTCTTCATTTGTAAAAGTTGGTAAAGTAATCATAAGGACTAAACAAAACCAGTCAGTAAAGATTCTGGCTCATAGGTGCTCAAGAAATGATAGCTTTTGGTATTTTTATTGTTATTTTTGTTGTGGTTGTTTGCAGGTTGAAAATCTGATTCATTGTCCTGTTTCCCCTCATCATTTTGCAGTACCTCAATGTTTTGCATATAGTGAGTTCTCAAATAATCTCTGCTAAATTACATTAGCATTTTTTACAACTGCATTTACCTTTTTAAAAAAATTACATTGTGGCAAAAATATGTATAACATTTGCCATTTTAACCATTTTTAAGTGTACAATTTGGTGGTATTAATTACATTCACAATGTTGTGCTACCATCACCTTCATCTATTTCCAACACCTTTTCTTTACCCGGATCGGAACTCTGTACCCATTAAGCAAAAACTACCAATTTCCCCTCCCTCAGCTCTTGGTAACCAATTATCTTATACTTTCTGTATTCTCAAATTGCTTATTCTAGATATTTCATGTAAGTGGAATCATACAATATATTTTTGTCCAATTGTGTCTGGCTTATTTCACTTAGGATAATGTTTTCAAGGTTTACCCATGTTGTTGTATAAATCAGAACTTCATCCCTTTATATGGCTAAACAATATTCCATTGCATGTATATACCACATTCATTTATTTATAGACATCTGGGTTGTTACTACCTTTTGGCTATCGTGAATAATGCTGCTGTGAACATTGGCATCCAAGTATCTGTCCGAGTCTCTGTTTTCATTTTTTGGGGTATGTACCTTGGAGTGGGATTGCTGAGTGCATTTACCTTTTTGATACCAAGACTTGTGGGTGAAAGAATACACATTTTTTTTTCTTTTTTTGCAGATATACAAATTGTTTCTAGGATTGTTGCCCTCATTCAGTCTAACTTTGCTCTAATTTATTGATTACCACCAACTATTATTTCTTCATAACAGATTCTAAGAACTTGTTTCTTCTTCTCTAGAGGTTATTTATCTTCCCCATAATCATAAACTCATCAGACCAAGCTTCAGCCCTGACTGCTTTGAGACAGAATAGACTTGAACACAAGGGAGGCTGGGGTATCATCAAATAAAGTGAGAAAATGTTGGCCATACATCATGTATTAGTCAGCTAAAGGGGTGCTGATGCAAAATACCAGAAATCTGTTGGCTTTTATAAAGGGTATTTATTTGGGGTACAAGCTTACAGTTACCAGGCCATAAAGCATAAGTTACTTCCCTCCCAAAGTCTATTGCCATGTGTTGGGGCAAGATGGTTGCCAACGTCTGCCAAGAGTTCAGGCTCCTTGGGTTCCTCTCTCCCAGGGCTTGTTTCTGTCTGGGCTCAGCTGTTGTGCTCTCTCCACAAGGCCAGCTGTAGACTATCAGGCAAATGGCTCTAGTTCTCTCCCCTGGGCTTCTGCCGTGTCTAAGAAGCCATCTTTGTTCCTCTCTGTTTTTCTCCTGAGTTTTCACTTCCCGGGCTCCAGCTCAAAATTCCAACCTCCCTTCTCCACAGTGCGGTTTCTCTGTGAGTCTCTACCCACCAAGTCCTACTGACATGGCCCAATCAAAGCCTTAATCACAACTCAATCAAGTAAAAGTGAAAACCTCTGAATCCAATATAATCTAATATGCCCAGAGGGACAGAACAGTTCACAAACATAATCCAATATCTATTTCTGGAATTCATAAACAATATGAAACTGCCACACATCACCCACCCCAGTGCCTTAGGATGGAGCCTAAACCTCTCGGATCCTCCTCTGAGCCCTTCATGGACTCTGATTCTACCCCTCAACCTTGGCTTCCATGGTCTGGCATCTTTTGCCAATTAACTCACTTGAGTTGAGGTTTTTGCAATGGTTTTACCTCTATGACAGTGGTTCTCAATCGGGGTGGTTTTGCCATGCCACTGGACATTTGGCAGTTTCTGGAGACATTTTTGGTTATCACAATTGAGGGTGGGTAGGTGGGTGCTACTGGTATCTAGCGGGTAGAGGTTAGGGATGTGGATAAACATAATGTGTAGGACAGCCCCTCACAACAAAGAATTATTTGGTTCTAAATTTCAGTAATGCTGAGGTTGAGAAACCCTGCTCTCTGGCTCTGGCCTCTGATCCCATACTCCAGTCACAGCATAACCTCAGGCCTTCTTGTTAGCTTAGTCTTCTTGGCACTCCCAGATGCCACTATCCTTCCTGGATGGCAGGCTCCCCAGGACTGTCACAGAGCTCCTGAGTGTAGGGATGATGACCAGCTCTACATCCAACTCTTTTTTTTTTCTCATTTAAAAAATTTATTGAAGTATATCATTCATACTTGAACATCCATAAACAATAAGTGTATAGTAAAAGTTGTGAACTTACAAAACAAACATGCATAACATTTCATACAGGGCTCCCACACATCACCCACACCAATATCTTGCTACAACCGACTCTTAACAGTGCTTAGTATCCCAAGGAGATTCTAGACCTGGCTGTTTGTGAGTAACGATAAAACATGAAAGTTAAAGTACCAATCCAAACCCTTTCTCTTTTACCCCCAAACTCCAACCTAATGGAGTCAGCTGCTACTAAAAGCAAGATTACTAAATTCCCCAAAGTCTGGATCAAAGGTGGAGGTTCATGTCCTGGACGGGATACACTATTTTGGCAGCTTTTTCCATCAAGAAATATAGAAAAGAGATTGGGGGAGAAATAAGAGATGTTTTAGGCTTTCAGTGAGTGCTGGGCTTGGTCCTTTCCCATGTTTGTCATCCCCCTCCATGCTCCTGGAGAAAAGAAGGCCATGGAACCTATGTATGCTGGACCTTGGGGGTTGTTTTGATCTGCTAACATGCCAAAAGCAATATACCAGAAATGGATCAGCCTTTAACAATGGGGATTTATTAGGTTATAAGCTTACAGTTTTGAAGCTGAGAAAAATGTCCAAACCAAGGCATCATCAGACGATGCTTTCGCCCTAAAAACTGGCTGCTGGAGATTCCGGACTCCTCTGTCCCATGGCAAAGCACATGGCGGCATCTGCTGGTCTCTTTCTTCTCTCCCAGGTTTCGTTGCTTCTAGCTTTATGTTTCCGTGGCTTTCTTCTCTCTATGAATTAATTCTCTTATCCAGTAAGAAGATTAAAATCCACTCTGGACCTCCTGAAAATAAAGCACTTTTCCACCTCACAGGACTTTCTCAAAAGGATGAAAAGGCAGCCGACTCAATAGGAGAAAATATTTGGCAATCACATATCCAATAAGAGTTTAATATCCATGATATACAAAGAGATCATACAACTAAAAAAAAAAAAGACAAACTACCCAATTAAAAAACGGGTAAAAGACTTGAAAAGACAATTGTCCAAAGAAGAAATACAAATGGCAAAGAAACATATGAAAAAATCTTCAACATCACTAGCGATTAGGGAAATGCAAATCAAAACTACAGTGAGATATCATTTCACACCTATTTAGACTGGCTGCTATTAAAAAGTCAGAAATTGTAAATGTTAGAGAGGATGTGGAGAGATAGGAATGCTTATTCACTGTTGGTGGGAATGTAGAATGGTATAGCCACTATGGACCACTGTTTGACAGTTCCTAAGGAAGTTGAATATAGACTTGCCATGTGACCTGGCAATACCATTATTAGGTATATACCCAGAAGAACTGAGAGCAGACACAGGAACAGACATCTGCACACCGATGTTCATAGCAACATTATTCATGATTGCCAAAAGTTGGAAACAACCCAGGTGTCCATCAAATAATGAATGGATAAACAAATTGTGGTGTATACACATGATGTAATATTATGCAGTGGTAAAAAGAAATGAAGTTGTGAAGCATATGACAACATGGATGAACCTGGAGGACATTATGTTGAGTGAAGCAAGCCAGACACAAAAGGACAAATACCGTATGATTGCGCTATTATGAACTAAATATATTGTATAAACCCATGGAGTTAATAATTAGAATATAAGTCACCAGAAAATAGAAGGAGGGTAGAGAATGGAAAGCGGAGGTTTAATTTGTGCAGAATTGGTAAAAAAAAGTTGTTTGTAAATCTTTGGATATGAATAGAAATGGTTAAACCATATAATGGTGTTTGTAATTAGCAGTGCTATTGTGTGGGTATGAGAGTGGTTGAAAGGGAAAGTCTAAGTTCATGTATATTACTAGAAAGAAAGCTAAAAACTGTAACATGTACTGTATATGATAGCAAAGCCTCATGTAAAACATGAATATGGGTGATATTGCATATATAAGACTTTTTGCAAAATATAAATACAAATATACTAGGAAGAAGGAAAAAGAATAGCAGCTATATACGGCAGGGGAAGCACAGAGAGATTGAGAGGTGATGAGCTTTGTTTGTTTTTTGTTTATTATTATCATTATTGGAATAATGTAAGTGCTCTAAGAATGACTGATGAATGCACAAATATGAGATTACACTGAATACCATTGATTGTACATGTTGGATGGATTTATGCTTTATTAATATGTATCCATAAAATTGATTGGTTAAACACCACCACCACCCTGGGCCACACCTTAACTGAAGTAACCTAATCAAAAGGCCCTTCTTACAATAGGTTTACACCCTCAGGAACGGATTAGCTTTAAGAACATACTTTTCTGGGGTCCATAAAATGCCCATCAGAGGCGTAAACTTGGACACTGGTGCCCACTCTTCATCAGGACGTTTCTAGGGTGGAGGCTCCACCTCATCGTAAAGGGAGCAGGTGTCAAGTGCCTAGGAAGTAAAGTTTGGGGACACCTCCATTCCAGTTCCCTGGCTCTCAATGGTAAAGACGAGGACCCTGTGCTTACCATGCTTTGCAAGAGGAAGTGTGAACCCGGATGTCCTGATGTTCTGCACAACTTCTGCACATTCACCTAGAAAAAAGGCAGGTGGAGCCAAATAGGCATGGCTGCTGCCTCCGCAGGAGTGAGAGCATCTACGTGACTTAGCGCCAATCAGAGTGATGCTGATGCTGTCCAAGAAAATACCAAACATGTTACTTTAAAAAAAAAAAAAAAAAAAAAAATGTGGGGACTGCTAAAGTTAAATTGAACCGGACCAAGACAATAGACACCTCGTCTCTCTCAGCCTCAGACTCTGGCTGGAGTTGGTGATACCAGAGGAGGAGCCAGCAGAGAAGGGCTGTCCTTCATAAATGCAGGTGGGTGTCAGCAAGACCTGAAGGAGCAGGGCAGGGAGATGGAGGGGAATGCTGGAGGGAAGGTCCCAGGTGGAAGAAGCCCTATGATTGCAATTATAAACTAAACAGTGGCTGAATTTTGGAAAACCAGACTGGATTATAGAAATCACTGAGCTGGACTAAGTTTTAAACTGGTCTGGGGAAAAAAAATGAAGATTTCTGCTCATCAAGAAGGATTGGGCTTTTTCCTCGCGCTGCCTGAGGTGTTTTTTCTTCCTGAGTAGCTCGGTCGCTGTGGGCGCGCGGCGGGGAAGCGCACCTCGCGGCATCTAGATTCATGAGGGCGAAGTGGCGGAAGAAGCGGATGCGTAGGCTGAAACGAAAGAGAAGAAAGATGAGGCAGAGATCCAAATAAAGTGTTTCGTTGATGCCCTGCTTGGAGTGAGACATGAGTAAATTACCAGCTGCTGCCCTAGGAACTGCTTCAGATGTCTTCACCTGTTGAAAGAAGTTGTTTTTTTTTTTCTTTTTTATAAATCTCTATTCCTGATATGTTAAATTGAAAACTAATAAAAAGACATTTTACTGTTGTAAAAAAAAAAAAAAAAGAAGGATTGGGATATTCAGGGTCAGTGTTGAATGATGCCCCCCCAAAAAGATGTGTTTAAATCCTAAACCCTGGTTCTGTGAATGTGACCTTATCTGGAAATAGGATCTTTGAAGATGAAATTAGTTACAATAAGGCCAAACTCATTAGGATGGGCCCTAATCCCATATGACCGGTGTCCTTATAAAAAGGGGAGAATTGGACACAGAGAGACAGACACAGGGGAGAATGCTATATGTCTGATGCAAAGATTGAAGCCCAAGGATTGCTGGCAAACGACCAGCAGCTAGGAAGAGCCAAGGAAGGATTCTTCCCTACAGATGTAGGACTTCCAGGCTCCATAACTGTGAGTGAATGCATTTCTGTTGTTTGAAGACATCCAGTTGATGGATGGACTTTATTACAATAGTCCTGGAAACTAAGACAGTTTTGAGATTAAAGAGAGCCTCCTGTTTATACATCACTAAGCGGACACTCTTCAAATCCAATACAAGAGTACATTGGTCAGCCTTCTTTAACAATTAACAAGAGCATCTTGCCCCAACATGGAGCTGGCCAGTTCCTTAAACTAAATTAATATCCTTAGGGTAAAAACACTTATTTACAGGCTTATTTCACACACCCATGGGCCAGTGCAGATATACACCTTCACTAGAGTAGGGATGATGGGAGCCAGGATGGGTAGTGTTCTGGGACATGCCTGAGATACGACATAAGTTCCCACAAATGTCTATGTCCATACTGTTCCCAGTGTTGCACCGTTTGGCAGTAAGCTCAGTGGTACTTGAGGCCATACCTCCTATACACATATTTCTGGTTCCTCAGAGTGGATCCTATGGGTCATGCTGGCCAAAAGATGTAGCCAGCCCAAGATTTTTATGCTTGGTCACTATCCTCAGTGATTTAGGTCGATTTATCTTGGGTAGCTCTTGAGAGTTATTCTTAGAACTGTGCCCACCCAACCAATCTCCCTCCATGACCAATCCTGGGATATGAACTGGAATTTGGGGGTATAGTGACAGATTTCCCCCTCGTTTGGATGTTGCATAGTTCTTATGGAGGAGTTTATGGAGGGATTTGCTGGACTTTAAATACAGGATAACCCTTCTCTTCAACCTTGCTTCATTCTGTTCTCATCTCACAGGTTTGTGCCCTACAAGTCTGATTCTCACCATGGGTTAGGATGGGAGAGTCAGTCAGATGGGCTAGTGCCAAGGGAAGCTCCAGGAAGCTGGGTGTACACTGAGGCTAAGAAGCAAATGTAATCTAAGGGGCAAATGATCAAAGGTCCTTATAGTGACATTTTGTTTTCACTAGATCAAGCCCTTTCTTTACAGTATGATCCATCTCTGAATCTTGTTGTTTCATCCTTCAAAATACCCTTTTCTTTCAGTTCCCAAACCTAGTACCCTAAAACTGGCCCTTAGAACCTCATGCTGGGATTAATGCAACAGTTTCCTAAGTAGCCTGCCCCTCATATCAGTGCCAGACTGCATGCTTGAAAAATTATCAACATGCCTCTCCTGAGTGAAACCGTTTCTCAACTTCCTCTTACTACCATATCAAACTCATGCTTTTTTTCTGAGTTTTAAGGACTTCCCTAACCTGGTCCCAACTTGAATCTCCTCCTTGACCCCAACAAGTGCTCTTAGTCACATTCTTCTGATTGTAAACATGACAAAGCCCTTTCTGTGGTGAAGTCAAGCTTACAGGGTTCCTTTGCCAGAATGCAGGTCTTCCTATTTTGCTCACCCAAAGCCTAGTCGTCCTGAGGAGGGTTCCAAAGGGGGTGGAAGAGAGTAATCAAAATTCTTTCTGGAACATCTATTAAATGCTTCCTTTTATATTGTTCTATTCAACAAAGGCCCAGCTCTTGTCATTAACAGTGTAAAGCTTTCCTAATTTCTGCATACTGGGAGGATTCACACAATCCAGAACCTTCCCTCCCCCCCCCCAACTGTTGAGAAAGTTTTTGAAATTGTAGCTTCATAGACTATCTGACATTATAGGAAAGAATCCTTTGCTGTACTTTTATATTCTCCAGAACAGTTGGTTCATAGAAGCCACGCTAAACAAACACACAAAACTTGATAGGGCTTAGTTTGCAAAAAGAATGCGGGGGCGGGGGCAGCGGATGTGGCTCAAATGGTTGGGCCTCCGTCTCGCATATGGAGGGACCTGAGTTCGATCCCTGGGATCTCCCGGGAAAAGAAAAAAAAAAAAAAAAAAAAAAAAAAAAAAAAAAAAAAAAAAAAAATAAAAAAAAAAAAAAAAAAAAAAAAAAAAAAAAAAAAAAAAAAAAAAAACAAAAAAAAAAAAAAAAAAAAAAAAAAAAAAAAAAAAAAAAAAAAAAAAGAAAGAATGAACACTTTGGGTTCTAATCCTGACTCTCGTTAGCGGCGTGATCAGCGCTGCTTCCTTAACTGTTAACTAGGGTCATAACACCAACCCTAAGGGTAAAATAAGATAAATGTATGTAAGTCCCTCTGTGCAGTCCCTGATACAGGGTCTGTATTCAATAACACGATCATCAGGCAGCTGTTGGGGATAAAGTCGGCCTGGCGCCTGGCATGGCTCTGGCCTGGAGGAGGTCCCAAGGTCAATTTACTGTAGGCAAGAAAGGGCATTAGGGGCAGTGGTGTGGGCAGATCCAACCTCCGGTGAGAGAGGAACTGGCCTACAGCCTCCGCGAACTCGCTATCCAGAGATCTGCCTTCCAAAGGACCTGTCTGCGGCTCGGGTAAAGAAAGACACAACCCACCCAGGCCGCTCAGGGAAAGCAAAAACATCTTTCCTTTGACAGGTTTCTGGAGCCTGCGCAGTGGCCGCGCGCAGGAGGGGCGGGGCTGGGGACGCGCACGGCGGCCTGGGACGGCACGCCCACCGCCCGGGGCCGCCGCGGCGCGGGCCGTACCAACTGGCACGCGGAGGGGGGGATACCTTTCCTGTGGGAAACACTACAGACTCATGGCGAATCGGCATTGCAGTTTTCCGCGGCCTCCGGGAAGCTGTAAGCCTGTTTTCTCAATCCCTCTTGTCCTAGGGCGTGCGGCCTAGTGCAGGCGGCGCAGATCCCGCGGGACTCTCGGCGTCCTCTCCTCCCGGGTTGGGGGCGGCGGGAGCGCGGGGCGGGGCTTCCGGGGAGCTGCGGTGGCTGCCCTTGTAGCTTGGTCCCGGACGCTGGCGTCTTCGCGCACACTCTGCGCGAGCGCTTGGCCCCTCCATCATGCTGTCCCGGGCGGCGTGCAGGTGAGAGGCTCGGTGCCCCGAACCGCACGGCCGCCGCCGGGGACTCTGTCACGGCTCCCTCAAAGGCTGAGGGGGACGGGCCCGGGGTCACGGCCCCCAAAGGCTGAGAGGACTGGGGGCGCGCTCGGCGCCCTGGACGCGGCTTTCGCCTCCCGCCAGCCTGGTGGTGGCCTTGGCCCCGCGCGCTGCCCTCTCCAGTCCCTCCCTCGCGCGCCGGGCTGGGCAGGTTCAAGGGCACCTGGGGTCCGCGGGGCGTGAGCGAGGTTTTCGGATTCTTTCCTCCCGGAGCCGCGGGGACGCCTCTCAGGAGGCTCCTTTTCCCTCGCCGCGCCGGGGAGTCCACGATCCGATCCCTGTGAGGTGCGTCCAGACGCCTAAGCACACGTCTGGCCTCCGTTCAGGACAGTGAAGTTTGTTTAATGGAAAAGAAACCTTTTAATGCTTTCAAAAGCGTGGCCGGCGGGAGAGAAGATGGGTTTGTAAAGGACGCCAAATGCGTTGGTCCTTTTATAACTTCATCTACGCTGGCGGGCTTGGAAGGGAACTCGTGTCGAGGGAATGTCTTTTTTGTGTGTGTCTTTCCAGCAGGAGCAGGAAGCTGGTACCAGCTTTGGGAATTTTGGGTTCCAGGCAAAAGCACAGCCTCCCCGACTTGCCTTATGATTATGGCGCTCTGGAGCCCCACATCAACGCTCAGATCATGCAGCTGCACCACAGCAAACATCACGCTGCATATGTGAATAACTTGAATGCTACCGAGGAGAAATATAAGGAGGCTCTGGCAAAGGGTATGTGGGGTTCTGATGAACGGATTGAGAATCCGACCAAATGTGGCAATGAGGGGTGTCTCCGTGGAGATATGCCCCGGTATTGAGGTGGATCCACTTCATGTTTTTACCAGTTCTTAGTTTTAAAGGCATGAAGTTCTCTCTCATTTTTATAACATCTCATCAAAGATTTAGTATCTTGTTTGGTTTGTATAAATTTATTTTAAGAGCCGCAGGAAACTGAGACTCCCATAAATGAACTTAAGTTTATGGATTTTGCTGTTGCTATTGGTTACTAAGGAATTAAGTTTGAGTCCCATTTTTTTGTTACACGTATTGGAAGCATTGGTGAATTGTAGAGCATTTTATTAAGAAAGCTCTAATCTGTAACTCGTTTTTGCATTTTGACAATTGGAATTCATTCTTATGTGCATTTGGGAAATGTTTGGTCTTTGCGGAGTTCTGCCAGCCATTTGCAAGAGGGCTGGGAGGGCCTTTCCACTTGTGACCCAGGCACAGTCTGGGACACAAGTGCCCTTGTGTGTCAGTGTAGCACTTGTGGCCTCAAAAATGGGCTTCCTCTGCCAATCCTTCTGGTAGACGTGAAAATGGGGCTTTGTTGACCACACCAAAGTTTGTTTTTCTGAACCACATTGTCTAGACAACAGGTGGCAGGAGATGGACAATATTACTGCCTCCTTTTGCAAGTTTAGTATAATTGTTGAGTCAACAGTCTCAGGCAGTGGTCACACTGATAGTGGGGGTCTAAAGGAGAATCAACGTCTGTTGACTGTTTGCTTTGTGATAGGGACTGTGTTCATTGTCGTTGTCCAGAATTTATAGAATTAGGAGTCCACTCTAGGACTTGGAGATTCCACGGAACATGTGCTTCCCATGTTTCCTCTGCTTCTCCCTGCACTGCAAAACTTTGTAGCCTTTGTAGAACTTGTAGAACTTTCCATCCCATGGGAGAGGAAGAGGCAGGAGTTAACATTATGATGTTCATTGCCAAAAACCAGTTTCCTAACTGGAACAGTTCTGATCTTTTTCTGGAATCAACTCAGGAGTTAAAATTCATGAGGAAACTGACACAGACTTGTATCTATTTACTAATATTCATAATCCAATTTAAATATAATAGTTCTTTTTTTCTTATTGCAGAGCTCATTTGACAAAACGATGCATGTGGAGTTTTTGTATTTGTGTGTCTGTTCTGTTTGAGAATACTGTTTTAATGTCTCTATACAAACTAGTATTGTACTAATCAGTGGTTTGCACAAGGAATTATGACAGTAGTGTTTCCAGACTATATGCATAGTTTGAGAAGCTACAAAGTTAAAAATCTATTTATTCTTTAATATATTTTTTATTGAATTTGAGGCTTACGAAATGTATTGAGTAAATTTTAAACAGGGACTTCTTGTTGGCTGGTGGCATCTAGTGGAAAAATCTAGTATTTCACCTTGCTTGTGTTAGAGTAAATAGTGAAACAAAAACAAGAGGAGGTTACCACATTCTGGAAGATTTACTTTTGACAGTCAGAGGACATACGGGAAAAGGTTCTGTGATTTAGGCAATAACAAATGGGTGAAGGAAGTGGTTGGTAGCCCTGGGAGGGCTGGGGAATACCACGGTTGTGAAAGAATTTCCTGCATGGCAACATCTGATACCCATGAACTTTCCTCCTCAATGTTTTTAAAAAACAGCTTAATTTCAGTCCTTTTCTTGTGGAGTCAAAGTTTTATTTGACTACTGGAAAAGGAGCTTTATGTTATTGTATTTTATTATCTATATGTTAATAAGTACCTGAAAACTTTCTTAAGGGGGTGGGGGGCGGAATTTTATTTTTTCTCCTTTATTAGAGAAGTTGTGGGCTTCTAGAACAATCATGTATAAAATACAGGATTCCTATATACCACTCTACCACCAACACCTTGCATTGGTGTGGAACATTTGTTACAATTGATGATAGCACTTTTTTTTTTTTTTTTTTTAAATCATTGTACTATTAAATAGAGTCCATGGTTTAACTTAGGATTCTCTGTTTGTATAGTGTAGTTCCATGGATTTTTTTTTTTCCCTGTCACCATATATACAATCTAACATTTCTCCGTTTTTTTTTTTTTTTTTTTTTGAGTTACAGGGGCTGGGTATTGAACCTGGGACCTTGTAAGTGGGAAGCCTGTGCTCATTGGCTCCCCTGAGTTGGTCCCTTCATTTGTTTGCTTGTTTTTTTTTGCTTTTAGGAGGCACTGGGAACCCAACCCAGGATCTCCCATGTGGAAAGCAGGCACTCAACAGCTTGAGCCACATTCATTCCTCAACATTGCTCCTTTTAATTATATTCAGATTTATATTTCAGTGCCGTTAATTACGTTCAGTGTTGTGCTGCCATCACCACCATCCATTACCAATGTATTTCCATCATTCCAAATATGAACCCTGTACATTTTAAGCTTAACTGCCCATTCCTTATTTCTACTCTGTCCCTTGGTAATCTATATTCTATATTCTGACTCTATGAGTTAGCTTATTCTAATTGTTTGAAATCAGTGAGATCATACAATATTTGTCCTTTTGTATCTGGCTTATTTCACTTAACATGATGCCTTTAGAGTTCATTCATGATGCTGTATGTATCAGGACTTCATTCTTCTTTACAGCTGAGTAATATTCCATTGTGTGTATATACTACATTTTACTTATCCATTCATTAGTTGATGAATGGTTGATGCATGGTTGCTTCCATGTTTTGGCAATTGTGAATAATGCTACGGTGAACTTTGGTGTGCAAATATCTGTTTGAGTCCCTGCTTTCAGTTCTTTTGGATATATACCTAGTAATGGGATTGCCAGGTTATATGGTAGTTCTATACTTAGCTTTCTGAGGAACCACCAAACTATATTCTACAGCATCTGCAACATTTTACATTGCCATCAGCAATGAATGAGTGTTCCATTTCTCTCACACTTCTCCAACATCCTCTTCAACCCTTGTTACTTTCCATTTTTTAAATAGCAGCCATTTTAATGGGTGTGAAATGTTATCTCATTGTGGCTTTGATTTGCATTTCCCTTATGGCTAATGATGTTGAGCATCTTTTCATGTGCTTTCTGGACATTTGTACATGGTTGAGGTAGGAGTTCTCTTTCATTTCCTATCCTGGCTAGGAGGGCAAAAGGGGTGAGAATCACAGGTTCTGGCAGGAATGGAGTGAAGGATGAGGCAAGCCAGGAGGCAGACTGAAAGCTGGTGGGGAAATAGGAGAGAACTGGCTACAGTTCACACTCTCTATAGTCATGTAGCGATGATAAAGATGTTACACTGGGCTTCCATTACAAGATGAGGTCTGTGTATGCTCACTTCCCTATCAACATCATCATTCAGGAGAGTGGGTCTCTTATTGAAATCTGAAATGTCTTGGGTAAAAAATACAACCCCAGGACTCAGACGAGGCCAGGTGTTGCTTGTTCAGCATCTCAAGCCCAGAAAGAGGAGTTAATTCTTGAAGGAAATGATATTGAACTTATTAAATTCAGATGCTTTGATTTAGCAAGCCAAAACAATTAAAAACAAAGAGATCAGAAAATTTGAGGATGGCCTCTATGTCTCTGAAAAAGGAACAGTTCAACAGGCTGATGAATAAGATCTAAAAGTTGTCTAGCAATGGAAACAAAAAGATGCCAGACATATTTATGATCAATTTGAAAATCAGTTAATGTAATACAACACATTAAAAGAACAAAGGGGAAAAAAAACATGTCATCTCAATCAATTCAGAAAAGGCATTTGACAAAATACAACACCCTTTCTTCATAAAAAAACACTTAGAACACTAGGAATGTAAGGAAACTTCCTCAACATGATAAAGGCATGTATGAAAAGCCCACAGTTAACGTGCTAATTAAAGGTGAAAGACTGAAAGCTTTCCCTCTAAGATCAGAAACAAGACAAGGTTGCCTACTGTCACCACTGGACACATTGTACTAGAAGTTCTTGCCAGAGCAATTAGGCAAGAAAAAGAAATAAAAGGCATCCAAATTAGAAAGGAAAAAGTAAAACTCTCCCTATTTGCAAATGACATGATCCTATATATAGAAAATCCTGAAAGTCCACAATAAAGCTCCTAGAGCTAATAAATGAATTCAGCAAAGTAGAGTAGTACAAGATCAACACTCAAAAATCAATAACATTTCTATACACAAGCAATAAACAATCGGAACAAGAAATCAAGAAAAAAATTTCACTCACAATAGCAACTAAAAGAATCAAATATCTAAGAATAAATCTAACCAAGGATGTAAAATACTTGCTCACAGAAAACTATGAAACATTGCCAAAAGAAATTAAAGACCTAAATAAATAGATATTCCATGTTCATGGATTGGAAGACTAAGTATCATTAAGATGTCAATACTACCCCAAACAATTTATAGATTCAATACAATACCAATCAAAATTCCAACAACCTGCTTTTCAGAAATGGAAAAGCCACCATCAAATTCATATGGAAGGGTAAAGGGCCCTGAATAGCTAAAGCCATCTTGAGAAAAAAATGACTGAGGTTGGAGGATTGACACTTCCCTGTCTTAAAACTTATTATACCCACCCTCTAATGGACCTCTTCATAGAAGCCCCCCTATTTCATTTTTATTTTATCTACCTCTTAGTAAAACAATAAAGATAAATTAGGTAGTGGTAACAACTACACTTGCTTAGATTGGGGAAGGGGGGATTTCTTTTTTCAAAGGAAAAAATATTACCTTAAAAGTACTCCCCCCCCAAAAAAAAAAAAAAACAACTAAAAATTAATTTTAAAAAAAGAGAGAGGGAAGCAGATGTGGCTCAAGCAACTGGGCTCCTGTCTACCATATAGGAGGACCAGGGTTCAATTCCAGGGGCCTTCTGGTGAAAAGCAAGCTAGCCCGTGTGGTGAGCTGGTGGTCCGTGCAGGACTGCTGGCCCATGTAGGAGTGGGTAGCTGTCCACTCTTTTTTTTTTTTACCCCGGGGATCGAACCCGGGTCCCTCCATGTGGGAGATGGACGCCCAACCACTTGAGCCACATCCGTCCCCCGAGCTGTCCACTCTTGAAACATGAGTTGAAATTTTTTCGTATAATCTATATATTAAGCTATACATTTTAACATTCCTCTGTTTTCTATCATTGATCATTTTCTTAATTACTTCATCTGCTGAAACTTTTTCTAAGAAAACCCTGAGCTCCTTCTAAGTCAGGAGTGTATTTTTTTTTTTTTTTTTTTTTTTTTAACTACCTTTGCAATTCCTGCTGAGCCTCTCACTAGTTGTTTGGACGTTATTAATTGAACTGAAATTCCACTGAGACAAATAATTTGGGGAATCTTTTTTTTTTTTTTGAGAAAGCAGAAAGTTTGGAATTTCAGGACCAATAGGAAGTTATAGATAAGCTACTCCACTTATCTGACATTTTGCAAAGAAAAATACTAGTATAGAATGATTGGAAAAGTAAGAATTTTAAAAATATATTTGCATTTTAACATTTCAGGTGATGTTACAACTCAGGTAGCTCTTCAGCCTGCACTGAAGTTCAATGGTGGAGGCCATATCAATCATACCATTTTCTGGACAAACCTGAGCCCTAAAGGTGGTGGAGAACCCAAAGGTTGGTATATGTTAGTACAACATTGTGTACCTTTTGTGCACAATATGAACGATTGTTGATTTTCTTAAGTTACCTCAATTATCCCTGAAATATCTGTCAGTAATGACATATTTTTTTCTAGCGAGGAGCACAACAAAGTTGTAATTTTCAAAGGGACATAAGTAAGAATGGATAATGCATTCGAGGAATTAGGCCGTCAGATTTTATACACATGCACATAAAATCACATAGAGTGTCAGCTTTGGAGTTAAATGTACTTTGCTTCAAATTAGGGAAAGGCTGAGAAAGTTAGTTTTTAGAAAAGATGAACTTTCTACTTATTAACTGTAGAACCTGGGGTATGAGATACTTAACCATTCTGTACCTTACTTTCTTTATCTATATGATAGGGGGATAATAACAGGTTTATTTTGAGAATTGCCCAAGTTGAAGTGCTATTATTGTACTATTCTTCCTTAACTGATAAACAGTCATTTATCCTGGAAAATTAGGTTTTTTGGATATTTTTTTTAAAAAACTAGGCAATGAAGGGAGTGCAGAGCTAGACGGTCTTGTTTATTGTCATTCATTTGATTTCTCATGTAGTTTGTGGATCCCAGACCACTTCCTTATCTTCCTCACCCCAGAAAAGTTTTGGGATATAGCTCTAGCTCTCCTCCTTTGTTTCTTGGCTCATTGCATGTGCCTTAAGTTTCCATGGTTTTACTGTTTGTTTTTAATTAGTGTTATAGAAAGCAGTCTATCCTGTGCACCTGAAGTAAACAATTTCACTTGAGGTAATGAGGAATGGGGGAATAAGTATGCAAAGATGGAGAGTTTATATTTTTTGAGTTAGGTCTTCAGACCAGAACTTAATACTTTTGTGAGTTATCAGAATATCAGATATACATGTAAGCCACCAAAGGTTTTGGTACTCTGACATTGTGTATTATCTGTACCACTTTATTCCATCATTTGTGCTTTTAATAGATGATTACTTTTAAACCAGTGGAATGAGAGAAGTGATTTTTTTTGGCCCAGTTGGCTTAGTTGATATGTTCAGTCTAGTATTTTACTCCATGTTACTACAGAATAAAAGGACCATAACTCTTAAAGTGTACCCTTAGTTCAGTTATAGAAGAATGACTTTTTAAGAACAAGGTAATAAAAAAATAGAAAAGATCTAGGCTTCCTTGGTGAGGACCAAGTAACAGCCAACTTTTAATTCCCAAGTTGGGACATAGATAGAGTAGAAGTTAAAGTCAAATTTTCTACAGAGGGAAAAAAAGTCATCTAATGGAAAATATTTCTTTCCTGATGTAAATAGCACAGTGAGTGGAGAAATCTCTTTAACACAGTTCACTGAAAGATACATTAATTAAAATTGTGAAGTCTTAAGATATTGGTCATAGTAGTAGCACTGGTATCACTTAGGTGTTCACTAGGTTATAGTACATCTTTTATATGTTGTCTAGTTTTTTCTTGGGCCATACAACAATATTTTATGTAATATAAGATTCTGTTGTTACTGCTGAAATTTGTTCACCTGTGGTGTCTGGATTTTTTTTCTAGGGGAGTTGCTGGAAGCCATCAAACGTGACTTTGGTTCCTTTGATAAATTTAAGGAAAAGTTGACAGCTGTATCTGTTGGTGTTCAAGGTTCAGGTTGGGGTTGGCTTGGCTTCAATAAGGAACAGGGCCGTTTACAGATTGCTGCTTGTTCTAATCAGGATCCATTGCAAGGAACAACAGGTTAGATTTGAAAGTTGTTATGCATTTTATTAGGAGAGATGGTTTGCTATAAGGAATTTAACTAGAAATAAGGAAAACTCACTGTGTTTAAACCTACCATAAGCATGTAATAATTTGAGTAAATCTTAACAGATGACACCCAGAATCTCTTATGTAAGCAAAAATGCTTTAAAAGTCTTTGACATTTTGTGAAATAAGCACATGTAATTTTAATTAATAACTATTTCTGAGAACTTAACATAAACAACAAAAATGGTTTAAACAAACCCTGCTTCATCCTGCAGAGGATTAGTATCAATTTACATAATTATGTAAACTAAAATGAAAAACTAAAATTTGGTGAACACCAATGGGAGGGAAAAAAAAATAAAAGTTTAGTCTGACTTGAGAACTTGGCTCTCACCCCCTCTGCTGAGCACTGCCTTTTTTTTTTTTTTTTTAAGGATTTATTTTATTTATTTCTCGGTACTCCCTTGTTGTTTGCACTTGCTGTTTCTGTTCGTCGTCTTTGTTTCTTTAGGAGGCACCAGGAACTGAACCCGGGACCTCTAGTGTGGGAGGGAGGTGCCTAATCGCTTGAGCTACCTCCGTTCCCTGCTTTGCTATGTCTCTCATATGCTTTTTCCTCCTGTGTCTCTTGTTGCGTCAGCTTGCCATGTTTGCCTGCCGGGTCAGCTCACTGTCTTCCTTGTCTTTTTTAGGAGGCACTGGGAACCTCTGCTTTCTGCTTTTTTGTTGTTGTGTGTCTCATTATGTTTTTCTTCTTGTGTCTCTTGTCGGATCATCTTCTTGTGTCAAATTGCCGCGCCTGCCCATCGCACCAGCTCACTATCTTCTTTAGGAGGCACCAGGATCCTAGCCACAGACCTCCTGTGTGGTAGGCGGGAGTTCAATCACTTGCCACATCCGCTTCCCAGCACTGCCTTTTATAACTTGTTTTTATTTTAACACTGAGACTGGAACTCAAGTTTCCAGACCTCTGCCCAAGGGTATAGACTATATTTGGCTTGGAAGCTCTAGGTGGGACTTGAACAAGACTTACTGGTTGAGTGGAGTGGGTGTAGCTCAGTGGTTGAGCGCATGCTTCACATGTGTGAGGTCCCAGGTACACTCCCTGGTACCTCCTAAAAAAAAAATTTTTTTTTAGTTTTTTTCCTAGGGAGAGCTATGATTTAGGTTGAAAGTTTTATAGCTATAACTAAGTTATTCATTTACATTAGTTAATTTCTGAAAAAAGTCTACCAAATTTATTACTTCTTTTTTTTTTTTTTTTTTTTTTTTTTTTAAGATTTTATTTATTTATTCATTTCTGCCCCCCTTGCTGCTTGTGCTCGCTGGGTCAGCCAACCACGCCATGCGGGCGGGCCAGCCCCCACCAGGAGGCCCCGGGAACCGAACCCGGGCCTCCCATATGGTAAACGGGAGCCCCACTGATTGAGCCACAGCCGCTTCCCATTTTCCTTACTTCTTAATCCCTTTTCCTTGTTAACCCATTCTGTTAATTTTTGATAAATGCTCTAAATTCCCTAAGATGAAAATTAGCCTTGAGGAACAGAGCAGGCTTTTTAGACCTCTCTGTGACTGCTCAGAGCTTTTGGAAGAGAAACTTGGGGAAGTCCTCATTCACCCCCATAAACATAATTTGCCTTTACCGAGGGTCCTGAGACCCTAGTGAGGAAGTCTAGGAGAACTGACTCTTTGACTCTATTGATATTTTAAGAATGGCTATTAGAATACCGTAGTTAATAGATTTTCTCAAATTTATTTTAATTATTTTTTTACTATTTATCACATTTTCTTCCAAAGAGTAATCTTTAAAATCTTTCTGATAATGAATATTTATTCTTAGGCAAAGGTTCTGTTTATATAAAAACTGAAAAACATGAACGAGAATGTTGTAAAGGATAAAATTGTGTGCATAGGATAAACTGAATTTATAAAGCAAGAAGATGCAACTTTTTTTTGTTGAAATATTCATGATTTTTGCTTTTTTCCCCATCCTTCCCAACAGGTCTTATTCCACTGCTGGGAATTGATGTATGGGAACATGCTTATTACCTTCAGTATAAAAATGTCAGACCTGATTATCTAAAGGCCATTTGGAATGTAATCAACTGGGAGAATGTAACTGAAAGATATATGACTTGCAAGAAATGAAACATTAATCATTACACTGAGTATGTAAGCTCTTTATAACTGTTTTTGTAACAGTGTAGCGTCTGCAGTATACTAATAAGCTTCTCTAATGTAGCATTTCTAATATTGCTTATTGAGATACTTCACAAGCAGAATTCAATGATATAATTTCACGTTTTAAAAGTTTGATTGGGCAACTGTTTGAATATATTGAATGCTTTGCATAATTTAGTCTTTTGATGAAAATTTTCTTTAGAGAGCTAAAATAGCCTAGGAGGTTATAATTGTCATTTGTAAAACTATAAACAAAATTCCATCCCTATACTCACATAGCCTGTAGGTAAGCCTTTATAATTCTGCTTTATTGTAGTTATAGGAAGTCTGTTTTTTGGCTCCAGTTGTTTAACTGTAAACCCCAGTGGAAATATTCAACTTTCAATTGAAAATTTTTTTTTTGTTGTAAGTAATTCTCTGTTTAGTATTATTTCTGGTAGATCTCACTCAGTGGTCTTTAATTATTGATGATCACATGTTTCACAGGGTTAATAACATTTTATCATTTTTTAAAAACATAATTTGGTTGTAATTGAGAACTGCTTTTTTAAGAGTTTAGCTATGTATTTGAATTTATTTGAAGGCAGAAATATAAAGACTTTAATATGAAATTCTGTCTTCAAACATAAAGATATATATTGTATAGAAGTATCAGATAGGCAAATTAGAGCCTAGTTGATGAAATCAACGACAGGGACTAAACCATAGCTCATCTGGGTGGCCAGTTGCTACCCACCCTCACCCCCGTCCCCCACCCTTTTTGGTCCTGTAGGTGAGCATTGCTCTTGAGAACTGGGCTGCTGCTCAGACAACTACCTTCTCAAGTAGAGGCAAATGGATCTCGAGGCAAGGTCAGCTTTGTGCTTCCCTCAGGAACAAAAATTATTCTTTTCCTATTTTATTTTTAATGTACAGCCATGATAAAAACTTCATATTGTTTTTTTCCTTCAATAGAGGAAAAAAATATACCCATAATACAGTAAGATAGCATGTCAAATCATGTTCTTGTATAGTTTTTGAAAATAGACTTGGAGAATATTTAAATATAGCAAGGATACTTTTAAAAAATTTATTTTCTTTTATCATTCCCCCCACCCCCCCATTTTTGCTGTTTTTTGTTTCCTTTCGCTGGGCAACAAGGATACTTTTTGTATTTGGTTTAATGTTGTTATGTATTTTCCCATGTTGTTTAATCATTGTTCTCATAGTTTTTAATGGCTATATATTTTATCAATTGGACATTTCCTAATCTATTTTAGAGCTCTATTATTGAATATTTCATTTGTTCTCAATTATTTATTACAAAAAATGCTTTGGTCAGCAACTCTGTGCACACAGGTTTTTCCTTCAATTGGAATAGTCTGTTTTTCTGTATAGGATTTTTCTTAAACCTGTTTAGTAAAGGATATTTTCCAATTTATTTTTTCATTTTTCATTTTTCATTTATGCCCCAAATTTTATTATTCTATTTTTTTTCATGGAAAAATGGAGTAACTTAGCAGTTTCAATACCGAAGACTGAAGTTTATAAAAGAATTTAAATTCAAGGCATTTTTCTCTTAGTATTCAATTAGAACAATATTTAGACTTTCTGAATTATCAAAAGTGTGGATGTGAGTATTGGTAACTGTGTGTGAATTTGTGTGTATGTGTGTACTTGTGGATTGAAAAAACTTTGGAGATTCTGATTGTCATCCTTTATAAACCGCAGTAAAGTGACTTTCGTGGAACTCAAATGAGATTCATCTGCTTTCTGCTTGCCTACGTGAACAGGACAATGTACTCTGTCTAAAGAGACAATCTAGAAAACAAGGAACTTTTCAAAAGATGGGCTTTTGAATACAAGTAGTCTGTTAGATCATGGTTTCTACTGAGCTAACAATTATATGCAGAGACTACTGATTTATTCAAGCTTTTTGACTCCTACTAAGTTTTAAGAGTCCAAAAAAATTCAATGTTGAAATTTCTGTGGGGCTCTATTTTTGTTTTGACTTTATGTTGAGAGAATGGAGGAAAGCATGGGGGAAAGCACAATTCAATAAGATTTTTGTTTTTCCTCCACATTGAATAGATTTTAAGAGATTGATACTTTAAAAACCAAAGATTTTAATCACACAGCAAAAAAAAAAAAAAAGAAAAGAGACTTTAAGTTCTGTTTAGCCCTGCTTTCATACTAGAAAAGAAACAGAAGAAAATAAAATTGTCATTTCATCCAAGAAAAAGTGCTGCTCATCAAAGAGGGACTTTTGTCACCAAATCAGCAGTCTCTGCTCTACCCCTGGATGTGCTTACAAAAGCCTTCTAATGATCAGTGCTGGGAAGAAACAAGGAAGGAAAACTAATACTGTCTTTGAAACAGTATCTGTTGGTTGATTGTTGTATAATAAACTTTGTGCTGAGAAATTACAACTTCATTGCACACTAAAATTCATGATCTTAAAATGAGCTTTCCATTTCTTTTGGGCACCTTTGAAAAAGTAACATCAAAACCATGATATTTCAAATGAGATTGATGTGTATTGTGATTTAGGGCTAAAAACTAGGTATAAACCTAAGTTTTATTTTCTGTTTTAATTTCAGAGTGATTACTGTTTGGGAAAGCTCTTCAGAGAATGTTTTATAAATTACTGTTTCTCATTATCAGTCATGCGCTAATGATTCCAGCAAGCCAATGTCCTGCCTCTAAGATATGCATCAAACCTAGTACACACTAAAATTCTTATAAGGCCATGGATAGTTTTTATGTAATTAGTCATTAGAGAAACAATTATTTTCCTATTATAATGCTGTAGCATTTTGAGTGTTAATAAAAGACTGTCAATCATTAAAAGAGGTCTGCATTGTTTATGTCAAAACAGGAATAATCTTATAACTCTATCATTTTTACTGCTTATATATGGGAAAGGAATAATAAGTGGTAGGGAGTTGAAATTTTGCTCTTAAAACTCTGAAGAAACATGAACTTTATCTCCAGTCATATCTGTAAGTAACATCTGATAATATAAAAGCATAGCATTTTGTAATTTATAAATTATTATGTTCTCATTTTATATTCTTACATCTTAGAACTTTAGCCACACATAGAACATTATCTTTAACACTGTGGGATTAAAAAGTAATCAGACTTTTATCACAAAATGTATTTTACATACATTTCTGGACTGGTGGACTGGGAAATGAGGTTGGCATTTCCCTTTCCTTCTCTGTGTTTGGTAAAGTCATGCTGGCTGCTTATTAATTCTGTGTGTGCTAATAATAGTTACAAGATTGCTTCTGGTCTCAAGATGCTTCTGGAACACATTTTGAAAAATAAAGTGCTTTCAATCTATTTTGGGAAACAGGACAAATTCTTGCTAGTCATTTTATGTTCAGTGTGTCCCAGTTGCACCCAGCACTCCTCTTTTTTTCCTTAAACTTTTTATTTGAAATCATTTCAAATTTAGAGTACAATTGCAAAAACAATATGAAATCCAAACAGATAACCTCAACATACTTCTCATCTCAGATACCCAGGTCCACCAAATTTTAAAATCAATTTTATTGATACATATTAATAAAGCATACAATCCATTCGAAGTGTGCAGTCTATCCAAAGTGTACAATCAGTGGTATTTGGTATAATCGCATAGTTGTGCATTCATCACTTCAATCATTATTAAAGCAATTTCACTATTCTAATAATAATAAAAAAACAACAGACAAAATAAGCTCTACCCCTTAATAATCACTTCTCAATTTCACTGTGTTTCCCCTGCTGTACATAGCTGCTGTTCTGTTTTTGTCTTCCTGATTATTTTGTATTTATATTTTGTATAGATGGAGTCAAACAATACGTAGTACCTTTGTATAGTTTCTTTTACTTAGTATATTTCTCTTTTTTCACCCTTAATGGAAGGTTATTAATATATTATTATACATTACTGTCCATATTTTGCTTTGGTTGTATTTTTACCTTATATTAACATCTTGTAACATTAAGGTACATTTGTTCAGTTTCAAAGGGAAATAGTCTTATATATGCGGTGTTACCCATATTCATATTTCATATGAGGTTTCGCTGTGCTGCACAGTCCCATGTTAATTTTTTAGCTTTCCTTCTAGGAATATACATGACCTTAGACTTTCCCTTTCAAGCAATCATACCCATACATTAGCGCTGCTTGTTACAAACACTATGATGTGTTTCACCATTTCTATTCATTTCTAAAGATTTACAAGCAACATTTTTACCAATTCTGGTTTTTGCCGTCGAGATCTGAGCACTAGTCTAGTACACAGTTGGTACTCAATAAAAAACTCACCTTGTGAATTCGCAGGCCCTAATTGGTCCCCACTAAGCTGTTTGAATACTGCCAGACTAGAAATATTCTTGGTTCTTATGGGTTCCAGAGTTTAATGACCCTCCTGTACTAAATGCAAATCAAATGTGTCTTACTTAACATTCATTTAAGTTAGAGTGGTGGAAGGGCATATTGCCAATGATTTTGGATTGTGGCTGTTTTCATGGAATAGTTTTCCAACAGAAAGTCATATTGTGTGTATACTACTTTAAGATTTATTGCCTCTTTCCTGATGGGAGTAGTAGTAGATAGATGAAATCAATACGTCAGTTTTGTTCTAGGGAATACATATAAAGATCCCTGTTTTGATTGCTAGGCTGCAAAATGCAGTATACCAGAAATGGGTTGGCTTTTACAATGGGGATTTTTTTAAGCTTACAAGCTTACAGTTCTGAGGCCATGAAAATGTCCAAAATAAGGCATTATCAAGTGATGCTTTCTCCCTGAAGACCATGGCAAGGCACATGGTGGCATCTGCTGGACTTGACTCTTCTGAGTTTTGTTGCTTTCAGGTTCCGACCTCTATGGCTTTTTCCCACTTTGTCTGAATTTCATTTTCTTATAAAGGACTTTTTAAAGCTTTTTACTGATCTGTGGCTTTTTATTCCTCTGTTTATTAAGGTCTCCAGTAAGAAGATAAAGTCCCATCATGGGCCACTCCTTACTGAACTAATCGATGGGCTCTTCACTGAAGTAACCTAATCAAGAGGCCTTATTTACAATAGGTTTATACCCAGAGGTATTGATTAGAACATGATTTTCTGGGGTCCCTATAGCTTCAAGTCATCACAAACCCTCTTTCTTTTTTCTTCAAAGGTCAAAATTTAACCCAGGCACATGAATTTTGAACTCTTTAAATGCTGGAAACATGTAGGCAATTATATGCCCAATTTCCTACTTTTATCTCTGGTTTGGCTGTTTTCAGCTGTCATGATGGTTATAGGTAAAATAGAGATGGATTCTTTTAATTTTTAAGTAAAGTTTTTTGTTCCTCCAACCCCATGGAGAACCTCACTAGTAGCCAGGGCCTCTGAGGATGCTGGGCAAGTCATGCCCTCACAAGGGGATCAGGCCAGGAGGGTGAGTGCAGGTGACACCCAGCCCCTGCCTGCCCTGGCATGGAGCTGCTTCTGCTGGGAGGAAGGGAATGTGTCTGCTTCTAATTCCTACAAAGCTTCTCTGTGGATTAGTACAGGTCCTGCTGGCAGCCTTTCTCTCCTTGAATCCTTGTTCAGGGCCCCATTCTTGTCAGGAAGTTCTCCAAGGCTGTGGGGTTGAGTTGGGAAATTGAAAATTACTGTTTATTATACTCTCCTAATTTATCTTTTCCTCTTAAGTTCTCCATTCTATAGTATGCTTGGGGGCTCATCGGCACAGTCAAAGAGCCAAATGCCCTCTCCTCTTGAGTCTCAGATCTAATCTTTGGCATGCCACCAGGATTAAGAACTTCTGTTTCTCCCAATCTCCAACAGACTCTAAAGGTTAATTTCCTTATGAAAGCTCTGTTTTTCTCCTGTGGAGAAGAAACTTCAATGTTGTGATATGTATTTTTTCTAGTAGTTATACACTTTTTTCCCTTCACTGTGCTCAATACTAGGAATAGAGATTTATGTGAAAGGCAGAGTTGGTTTAAGTTTTTTAATAGAATTAAAGCAGCACTACCCCCTCCCCCATCTGGACCTTTTTTGTTTTGTTCATTGAGGACAGTAATATTTAATAAAAGTAATATTTTTTCATTTTTAAAATCTTTTTTATATTTTGAAACAAAGTGAAATTTACATAAAAGTTGCAATTACAGTACAAGAACTTCATTTTATCCAGACTCAAATGAGAGTAAGTTGCCAATGTCTATTTTCTACAAGTAAGGACATTTTCATACATGGTCAACATCTGGAAATGAACATTGACAAATTACTAACCTGTAATACTCTGATATCATTCAAGTTTTACTACTTGTTCTAATAATGTCCTTTTTAGCAAAAAGATGCAGTGCAAAATTATCTGTTGTATTTAGTTATTATATCTCCTTAGTGTCTTTAAAACTGCTTATGTTCCACATTATTTCTTTTTTTTTTTTTTTTTTAAGATTTTATTTATTTGTTTATCCCCCCTTGCTGCTTGTGCTCGCTGTGTCCATTTACTGTGCGTTTTTCTGTGTCTGCTTGTCTCCCCCTGTTGGGTCGTCCTGCTGTGTCAGTTCACCGCGCCGCCGCAGGCTGGCTTGCCTTCACCAGGAGGCCCTGGGAACCGAACCCGGGGCCTCCCATATGGTAAACGGGAGCCCTATCGATTGAGCCACATCCGCTTCCCCACATTATTTCTTGAGTTCCATAGCCTTGGTACTTCGGAGATTCCAGATGAGTTATTTGTATAATATCTGTAGAATAATTGTAGATGTGTTAGTGTTGCACATTTGTTATAGTTAATGAGAGAACTCTCTCATATTTGTACTGTTAACCACAGCCCATCTTCCACCACATGGTTTACTGTGTTATACAGTCCCATGCCTTGTACAATCTATCCAGAGTGTACACTCAGTGGCTCTCACTTTCATCACAGAGTTGTACAGTCAGCACTGCACAGATGTGTGAGCCATCTTCCTCAAATCTCTGGTAAAGAGTTAAAGGGATGCAGTGCTGAATCAAGAAAATACAGGTTTAAACATGGTAGCGGTCCATGGCACCTTGCTGGCCCCTTCTTCATCCCTTTCCTGTTGTGGTGAGATGATCTGTATTCCCATTCTGAAACCCTGGCCCTATTCCAGAGGGAGCAGAGTAACCCCTATGCACATATTGGGGTGCCTGTATGTCAGTGCCAGTCCATCAGGTGGAGTCTGAAAAACTGAACCAGGAAATTCATCTCTGCTTCTCTCCCAGAATTTGCCCTGCAACAGAAGCAGCTTGCAGACAGTTAATACAGTATAAGAAACAAGTCAAAGTGGCCTGAACAAAGAATTACAGCTTTTAAGACATACAATAAAGTGTGAATATGGAGGGCAAAGGCTAGGGAATTCCTATGGCCATGAGTGAACACAAGTCCAGGTCAAGACAGACTCAGAAAATATGGAGAACTAGCACTTCACTTTTGCCTCAGGCTGTTCTTGATGGGAAGGTAAAATTCTGAAGGAGAGTAGCAGCCAATTTGGAGCCAATTTTCAAAGACTGTGAAAGGTGGTTTTTTTTTGCTTTGATTTGTTTGTTTTTGTTAGCTCCTAGCTCTCAAGGAAACCTCTGTTATCATTAGCTGGATACAACTTTAAGGAACAAACAGCTCAGGAACGAAATTCCGGAGTTAACACATTAAAATGTACTGTGTGAAACAAATTATTACAAGAAAAACAGAAAATGATGGCCCGTTCAAAGGAAGAAGATAAAAATCCAGAAACCATAAATGAAGAACAGACTTTGGACGTACCAGAAAAACACTTTTTAATTATCTCCTTGACTTCAATATGGTCAAGGAGATAATGGAAAGCATGGGAAAATAACTAAAAGATGTCAGGAAAGATCTCAATAAAGGGATATGATTTATCAAAAGGACCAAAACAAATATTGGGATTGCAGACCACAATAAATGAAATAAAAACTTCCTTAGGTTGGAGTGAACAGAAGAAAGAATCTGAACCTGAAGATAAGACAATTGATATGATTCCAGCAGAGGAACAGAAAGGAAAAAGAATGAAAACAAAAATGAATTGAAAAAAAAAATAATAAAAAAAAAAAAAAAAAAAAAAAAAAAAAAATGAATTGAGCCTAAGAGAGCTGAGGGATACCATCAAACATACCAATATACACATGGAAGTCACAGAAGGAGAAGAAAAAGAAGCATAATGAATATTCAATGAAATAGTGTGGCAGAACACTTCCAAAATTTAACAAGATATGAATATACACATTCAAGAACCCCAAACAGGATGAAATTGACTAGATATATTATAATGAGATGGATGAATGCCAACAACCAAGAGGGAGCCCTGAAAGCTGCAAAAGAAAAGCAACATGTCACATACAAGGAAGCCCCAGTAAGACTAAGTGCTAATTTCTCATTAGAAAGCAGGGAGGCAAAAAGGCAATAGGTAGCGGGATGATGTCTTTAAAGTGCTGAAAGAAAATAATTGCCAACCAAGAATTTTATATGCCGGTTTTTGCTTTTTTTTCTGTACTGGATACGTAAAACTTTTTTTTTTTTTAAATCATACAACATGTTACACAATATATTTGGTTCATAGTAATGAAATCATACAGTATTTGTCCTTTTGTGTCCGGCTTGCTTGGCTCAACATAATGTCCTCCAGGTTCATCCATGTTGTCATATGCTTTACAGCTTCATTTCTTCTTACAGCTGCATAATATTCCATCATATGAATATGCCACAGTTGCAGTTTTTGATGGTTAGGCTCATGTGTCAACTTGGCCAGGTAATGGTGCCCAGTTTTTCAGTCAAGCAAACACTGGTCTGATTGTTACTATGAGGACATTTCATGGACTGAAATCATCAGTTAGTGAGTTGATTGTGGTTAAAAGGGGCTTAAATTTAACATTCTAAATCTATAACAATAAAGTTTTATTTGATAACAACCAAAACTGTGTATTATCAGGGTTCTCCAGGGAAACAGAACTGACAAGTGTTACCTGTAAATATTAAGAGATTTTATAAAATTGTCTCATGAGACTGTGGGAATGTATGAGTCCAAATTCTGTAGGGTAGGCTGCAAGCCAGGAACTCCAATGAAGGTCATTGATGAGTTCCCCAGGCGAAGCTGGCTGTCTGAAATAGAGATGGGAATTCTCTCTCTGACTGCTGAAATAATTTCTCCTTTTAAGGCCTTCAACAGATTGGATGAGACATCTCTCATTGCTGAAGGTAATATCCTCAGCTGATTGTAGATGTCATCAGCATTATAGCTATACTATATTTCCCAGCATTATAGATGCTAATAATGTACCTTATTGTGCTTTATGCAACAGAACATTTTCATATAGAACCATGATATCACTTAAGTTGTGTTATCACTTTGCGTCAGATCATGCAGAGTTAACAGAAAAAGGAATTGGATATTTCCCATGTAGACATTCTGGGCTCTTTCACAGCAGAATATTATTACAGGTATGCAAATTAGAAATGTAGAAGCCACTGTGGGATTCTAGGTTTTAGTTACTGATAAAAAACTATAAATATCTATAACCCACATAAACACAGAGCTCTATGGGATCCTCAACATTTTTGTGAAAAGTGTAGAGGTTTTTGAGACCAAAAAGTGAGGAGAAACCACTGAGGATGACCCACAGCCTCGATTGGTCCATTTCTCATGACGATCTCATAAGGAGCCATTGTGGCGGAACTCCAAACCCCTATATAAGGCCGTGGATCTTCGGTTCATTGTCTGGTAACCCAGGAAGCTGTTTTTGGTGACCTGTGGGGCTAGGACTGCTCTAAGCCTGTTTATTTCTCATTATTGTTGATTCTTTTATTATTTTTTCTTTTTGTCCTTATTTTTTCCAGATTTTTGTTTCCTTTATTCTTTAATTTTTCTTATTTTTAAAAAAATCTTTTACTTTTTTCTTTTGCCTGTTTCCTTTTAAAGAGTTTTTTTTTCCTTTTTCTTTTACTCCTGTTTGTTTTTTTTCTTTTATATTTATTTATTTTTTATTTTCTTCATTTTTTTCTTTTGCCAATTGATTTCATTTATTTAAATAAGACCAGTCATTCTGGTACACTTTGGAAGAGTTTATGTTTTTGGTGATTTTGACGATCTTGTCACCAGCTCTTCCCATTGAAAGTCTGCTTAGGGTCACCAGGTCTCCAGCCCAGCAGAAATCCAACATATTGCAGGCTCTCTCAGCCATATGTGCTAAAGAGGAGACCCACATTGGGAACTCTCGGTTTCTCAGAACCATAGGAAAGGGGTGGCTTTTCTGTGGTGAAATTATCATGGCACATCCTCACTGGCCGTGAGGTTGCTGTTAAAATCATCTAGAAAAATGAAAACTCCTCCAGCCTCCACATGCTTTCCCGAGGAAAGAGCATATTGAAGGCCTTGAAACATCCAAATATAATCAAGTCATTTGAAATCTTTGAGAATGAAAAACTCTATCTCATCATGGAATATGCTAGTGGAGGGAAAACTCTTTGAATACCTGGTGGCTCAAGGCACTCTGGAAGAACAAGAAGCCCGAGTGAAATTTTGCCAAGCAGTAAAGAGAGAAAACCTGCTGATCGATGCTGATGGGAATATCAAACTTGCCAATTTTGGCTTAAGCAACACATTTAACAGTAAGAAGTGGAAACCTTGTGTGGCAGTCTATTAATATTGCCCCAGAAATCTTTCAGGGACAAATGTATAATGGACCCGCCATCGATGTCTGGAACCTGGGAGTGATTCTGTACACAATGGTGGGTGGAGATATACCTTTTACTTCACAGAGCTTCCAGGATCTACGGGAGTAGGTACTCAGCAGGGAGTTGTATGTTCCAAAGTACCTGTGTGGTCTGTGGACTATATCAACCTGACCAAACAATGTCTTACATTAGACCCTTGCAGGAGAACAATGATACAACATATAATGAACGATCCCTGCATAACTGTGGGCTATTAACATCAAGATCTGAAGCCCTATGGGGAGCCCCTCCCAGATTACCAGGACCCCCACCAGACAGCATGGATGGTAACCATGGGATACAGCATGGAAAAGGTAAAGGAATCATTGACTCATGTAAAACATGATGAAATAATGGCAACCTATCTGTTGCTGGGCTATAACAGGAAAGAGCAGGAGGCCTCCACCATTGCCCTGCAGCGCCAGCCATCACCTGATCAGAAACAGAGCTGCACCCCTTCCCCACACCACGTGGAACAGCGCAACATGTGTGCCCAGCCCATGCAGCAAAGATACAGTGAACCTGCAATCCTCCCTTCTGATTCCTTAACCAAAACCGTTAAGAGATCCAGGGTGGACCAGAATTCAGGGAGGAAAGCTTGGAGAATGGCCAAACTTTTTTTTTTAAGATTTTTTTTTTTTTTTTTCTCCCCACCCTCTCGTTTGCACTTGTGTCTGTTCGTCTTCCTTGTTTCTTTAGAAGGCACTGGGAACCAAACCTGGGACCTCCTGTGGGAGAGAGGCGCCTAATCATTTGAGCCACCTCCATTCCCTGCTTTGTTGTGTCTCTCATTTCACAACCAACATTTTTGCCAGCCCCCTGCCACTTCAGGAGTGGGAGAAGTCCGCCTCTGTCCCCTTCAGACAAAACCTCACCTGCACCGATCAACCTTACTTCTCATCTCCTGGAGGGAATCAGCCTTAGCCGGGTGTTTATTGAGAAGATAGATGCTGGAATCCTCATTGGAATCCTGCTGTGACCCTACCATGGCATCTGCACAGCTACATCCTGCACACTGGTGTCGGGAGCCTCCAAGACTTCTGCTTCAACCATGCAGTCCCTGGCCCTGCCTCATCTGCACCAGCAGCCCCTGATGGCATTGGTACAGCCCAGCCAGGCTGCCAGACTCTGCCCCAGGGAGGGTCACCAGGAGGGTCCCCAGCTTGGCCCTGTGGCCACCTGCCCACATCAGCTATGGTGGGGATGGAGATCCTCAAGGAAGCGATTCTTTGCTAGCTCTTTCCAAAGGTAACTCCATCCACAAGGGGATCCCAACACCAAGTTAGGGGCGACCAGCAGAATTGGCCCTGTGGGGTCAACAGCCAGGTGCCATGAGGCATTTCATGAAGTTTATCTGAAATTATGTATGTCCAGGGTGTTCAGTGAGAAGGAACACCAGTGGGAGAGGAGCTACCAATGAGGCTCTCAGGTGGTCCAGCCATGGTCACAGAAGTTGAAATGGAGGATGAAATTCATGAGTTCCCTGGAGCCCCAAGAGATGATTTGGGAGATCTTCCAGGCGCTTGATGCACTTGGCTGTGTGTGGGACCTGACTGAGCTCTACAGGCTGCTGTGTGTGTGTGGCACACCAGGCCAAGAGGACTTGATTTCGTGGAAGATGGAGGTGTTCAGACTGCCTGGCAGAGTCTCCATGGGGTGCAAGTAAAAAGGGTACCTGGGAACTCCAGGCCGTTTAAAAACATTGCTGGGAAGCAGATGTGGCTCAAGTGATTGGGCTCCCGTCTACCATATGGGAGGCCCTGGGTTCGATTCCTGGGGCTTCCTGGTGAAGGCAAGCTAGCCCGCGCTGTGGAGTTGGCAGCCCATGCCATGGAGAGCTGGCGGCCTGTGCTGCGGAGAGCTGGCACAGCAGATGACACAACAAAGGAGGGAGATGCAGAGGAGAGACAGGGATACAGCAGACCAGGGAGATGAGGTGGCTCAAGCAACTGAGTGCCTCGCTCCCACACTGGAGGTCATGGGATCGGTTCCTGGTGCCTCCTAAAAGAGAAAGACAGAAGACAAGCAGACATGGAACGAACACACAGTGAATGGACACAGAGAGCAGACAGCGAGAGCGAACAACAATGGGGGTGGAGGGGATAAAATAGAAAAAAAAAAAAAACAAAAAAAAACCCCACATTGCTACCCAACTCACAAAGCTCCCAGGAGCCGACTGGGAGACCAGGGGAGGGGTGCAGGTCCTCACTACCCAGCTGGCCACTCCCCACACCACCCAGTGGATCTCTAGAGGCTGCACTGATTGTGTCCCCTGGGGCCTGCTCCCCTCTCCTGTTCTTCTCCCAGCCTATTGCCAAGGGCTAATGGCTGTCATTTGACACTCACACATCTCCTGGAAACCTAATAAAGGAGAAGCTCCTTTGTTAGTTCAGTGGTAATGGTTTTGCAGGCCAAGGAGATGCTGGAATCCTCATTGGAATCCTGCTGTGACCCTACCATGGCATCTGCACAGCTACATCCTGCCCTGCACAACGTCCTCCAGCCTGGTGTAACTCACATCCCAGCAGCTGTTCAGGTCCCACTCATGGCTGTTTGTGTTTAGCACCTGCCCATCTCCCGTATCATCTTTGTGGGATCCTTGGGGCTCATGATCCTCATCCTCCATGTTAAGTCTAGTGAGTGTACCTTGGTTTCCTGAGGATTGAGTATCTCCCCTAGGTATTTGCTGTGAGACCCATTGAGGTTCCTTCCGGCAAACTTGACATGCATGTATCTGCATTTAACCTTGAAGAAATTCCCATTGGCTCCCTGTTTGCCCTGGCTATTACTAGAGCAAGAGGCTAGTGTCCCAATGTAGGGAAGATTTTTCTGGTCACCTACCTGTGGGAGCTGCCCTACATGGACAGAGGTCTCTTGGAACTCTGCCTGGGGAAAATGATGCTTTTTGGGGTTCCATCCCTGCTACTGATGTGGGTGGAGTGGAGACCATGTGGCCATGCTGCAGGGCTTGCTGGTTCATGGCCTTCCTATTGAGTCTCTGTGGGGCCCAGTCCAGAGAGTGTGATGGACTCCTGTAAGCTGTGCTGTGAGCTTTCATTCCTGTTGCTGGTGAGTGGGTCTAGGATATGGCAGCAAAATCAGAAATCCATTGTGTGTCTATAAACCTGCAATGAACAGCCAAATAGGAAATTGAGAAAGCAATTTCAAGGGAGCAGATGTAGCTCAAGTGGTTGAGTGCCTGCTTCCCATTGTGTGAGGTCTCGGATTTGATCCCTGGTACCTCCTAAAAACAAATGAAAAAACCAACTCTCATTGGGGGAATGGATGTAGTTCAATAGTTTAGTGCCTGCTTCCCATGTACAAGGTCCTGAGTTCATTCCCCATTACCTTCTAAAAAAAAAAAAAAGCAATTCCATATACAATATCATTTGGGAGAATAAAATCTTGGGAAAAATGTCAACAAGGCAACTAAAGACTTGCTCTCTAAATACTACAACATTTCTGAATAAAACTAAAGCCCTAAATACGTGAAGGACAAACTGTGTTCATTGGTAGGAAATTCCTTACTGTATGATGTCCATATTACCCAAAGCAATCTATGGATTCAGTACAATCTCCATCAAAATTCCAAGTGCCTTTTTTTTTTTTTTTTTTTTTTTAGAATTGGGAAAGCAGATCTTGAAATTCATTTGAAATTGCAAAGACATTCTACATAGCCAAAACAATTTTACAAAAGAACCAAGTCAGAGGATTTAAAATTCTGTATTTTGAAACTTACTACATTCAAGTAAGAATGTAAGCATTTTACTTAAATTTTACTGTTTGCAAGTAGCTATAGAAATTTGCTTTGTCTTTAAATACCTTGAAAATTAGTAGACTGTAGAAAATTGTACTGAAATAAAGTAAAAACTTGTGTTAAAAAAAAACTTACTATAAATCTACACTAATCCAATACTAATCCAAACAGCGTTATATTGGCCTAAGGACAGACATATAGATGAGAGGAATAGAATTAATGATTTATAAATAAACCCATACATCTCTAGATAACTGATATTTGAAAAGGGTGCCAAGGCTATTCCCTGGTAAAATAAATAATAGTCTAAGAAGATGTTAATGGACAACTGTATTTTGAGTAATAAAAATGAATACAGATGCCTACTTTATTCCATGAATAAAAATTAACTCATAATGAATCATTGCCCTAAATATATGACATACATCCATAAAACTCTTAGAGAAAAAGGAATAAATCTTTTTTTAAACATTTATTGAAGTATATCATTCCTACATGAACATACATAAACTATAAGTGTTCAGTAAACATCGTGAACTTACAAAACAAACATGCATAACATCATACAGGGCTCCCACACATCACCACCCCCAAACACCCTGCATTGTTGTGAAACATTTGTTAACAAATGAAAGAGCATCATCAAAGTATTACTACTACCTATAGTCCATATCTTCCTTCCCTATACCTTTTTAAAAGGATTTATTTATTTACTTTTATCCATTTTTACCCTACCCCCCCACCCCAGTTTTTGCTGTTTTTGTGTCCATTCACTAGGCAACTCTCTGTGTCCATTTCCTGCCCTCTCTTCTCATCCTTCTCCTCCTGTCTTCACTGTGATTCGAGCCTTGGAATCTCTGATGTGGGAGAGAGGCATTCTATTGCCTGAGCAACCTTAGTTCCTGGTTTTTTTGTGTGTCTCATCTTGGCCCTCCCTTGTGTCACTCTCCTCTTACATCATCATCTTGCTGTGTGGCTCACGGGGCCTGACGGCGCATCCACACACAGGGCCTGGTGGCTCACCTGCTCACAGGGCCTGGCAGCGCACCTATGCACGGGGCCTGACGGCTCACCTGCTCTTGGGGCCTGATGGCTCATACACTCGCGGGGTCTGGCAGTGCACCCACGCACGGGGCCTGGTGGACCACCCATGCATGGGGCCTGACAGCACACCCGTGGATGGGGCCTGGTGGCTCACCTGCTTGCGGGGCCAGTGGTGCACCTGTGCACAGGTTCTGGTGGCCCATGTGCCTTCTATATTTTTCTTTTTAAAAATTTTTACGAAGAGGTCACGGGGATCAAACCTAGCTTCCTCCACATGGGAGACAGACATCCAACCACCCGAGCCACATCCGTCCCTCAGTTACATGTCTTAAGGTTGACCAAAGATACCCAAAGTTACAGTCTTTTCCCATACAGGATGGTCATATAATAAATCAGGCTTAATTTATCACCAGCATTCTAAAAACCAACCTAGGGAGAAAAACTAGGTCTGGGGACACATGCATGATTTCTAATATAGTGAATGTTTAGCCTACCCTGATTATCACAAAATCAGATCAGTGAGAATATTCACATAGGAATAAATCTTGAGAGAAAAATAGCTAGAGGACAGACTTAAGCAGCCCACAAAAAGATCTAGGGTTTAGGACAGGAGGTGATGGCTGGACATCACCCAGAGGAGAGAGGGATGCAACAACAGAACCTTGAGTTGAAACCAGCAGCTGCTGCTGCCTACACCCCCCCCCCCCCACTAAAGACACTTTAGAGTCTTGGGCCTCTGGGCCTGTGACTACAGACAAAGGGGCCTCCAGGGATCCACCACCCCAGGAAAGGGGGGTGGGGGGGGGAGAGGGACACAGCCTAAGGCGGACTCAACTTCTGACCCACAAATTTGGTCTGCTGTGTCCCACGAGCCCTTCCAGGCCAGGTGAGACCACACAGTGGTTTGCCCTAGGAGCCAACCAAGGACTGGAGAAATCTGACCCTCGCAATCTCCCTCTCTTCTAGCTGGGACTAATTGTTGAGGATGCCCCAGGAAAGGGGAAAGAGAGGGACACAGCCTAAGGCTGACTAAGCTTTTGACCCACAGATTTGATCTGCCCAGTCCCAAGAGCCCTTCTAGGCCAGGTGGGGCTGTATCATTGTTTCCCTTGGAGCTTGCAAGGGGCTAAAGATATACAACCCTCCCAATCTCCTCCTCTACTAACAGGGACTGATTGTTGAGGACTCAGAAGGGAGTGGAAATATTTCCTAGCCGGGAAAAGGGAGGGGGCTGCCAGAGAAGGCTGAACTGTCTAAGAGAAAGTTTGAATTACAAGGCTCCTAGGCTCCAGACAGGAAGCTCTATCACATTGATCTGGTCTGGGTTGCAACAAATACACGCCGATCAGGCATTGAACTGAGAGCTTCCAAAGAGCGCCATCTCCTGGCAGATCAAGGAAGAGCATGCAAGAAAATTAAAAATAAGTAGGAGCTTTTTCTGGCCTCTATAGCCTACCTGCCAAGGCCCTAGGAAGCAACTCTACAACCAATTATGGGTCCAGTGCCCAGTTTTGAGCAACCAGCAAGACAATCCTAACAATCCAGGTCGAGCCAAAAATCAAAGAGCAGTGGTAACCCCCAGGCTCTTGTCACTAAATCCCTACAAAAGAGAAAGAAATTAAGCATCTGAGTAAACTACATCCTAATCAGATGCCTAGATATCAGCAAAAAATTACAAGCCATACTAAGAAAATAGAAGAAATGGCCCAGGAAAAGGAATACATCAAAGTCCCAGAAAAGATGCAGAATTTGAGAGAACTAATCAGATTTCCGAAATCCAATTAATGAGTTGAAAGACAATATAGTTAAAGAAATAAATGACATCAAGACCTTGAGTGAACACGAAGAAGAATTTGAAATTCTGAACAGAAAAGTAACAGAGCTCGTGGGAATGAAAGACACAATAGGTGAGATCAAAAATACATTTGAGGCATACAACAGCAGACTCAAAATAACAGAAGAAAGAATAAGTGATACTGAAGACAGAACAGCTAAAACTGAAGAGAAAAGAACAGAGAGAGAAGAGAATAGGAAAAATTGAGCAGGGGCTCAGAGACTTGAATGACAACACAAAATGCAACAACATACATGTCATGGGAGTTCCAAAAGGAGAAGAGAAGGGAAAAGGGGCAGAAAGAGTATTTGAGGAAATAATAGCTGAAAATTTCCCAGCTCTAACACAAGAAATGAACTTACATGTCCAAGAAGCACACTGTTCCCCAATCAGAATAAATCCAAATAGACCTACTCCAAGACACATACTACGCAGAATGTCAAATGTCAAAGATAAAGAAAAAATTCTCAGAGCAGCAAGGGAGAAGCAAACCATCATGTATAACAGACGTCCAGTAAGAATAAGCACGATTTCTCTTCAGAAACCATGGAGGCGAGAAGAGTATGGTATGATACAATTAGGAAACTGAAAGAGAAAAACTGCCAGCCAAGAATTCTTTATCCAGCAAAACTTTCCTTCAAATATGAAGGTGAGTGTAAAATATTCACAAACAAACAGAAACTAAGAGAGTTTGAATAAAAGGATCTACCTTTCCAGGAAATATTAAAGGAAGCCTTAGAACCTGAAAAAGACAGGAGAGAGAGGCTTGGAGGAGAGTAGAGAAAAAGAATAGCAGAAAGGATAACCAAAATAGTAAAAAGAGACAAAAACAAGATGACATATGAAAACCAAAGAATAAAATGGAGAAAGTAAATAGTTCATTTACAGTAGTATCATTGAATGTGAATGGATTAAACTCCCCCATCAAAAGACATAAGCTGATAGAATGGATAAAAAAACATCAGCCATCCATATGCTGCTTATAAGAAACTTACCTTAGACTCAGGGACACAAATCAGCTGAAAGTGAAAGGTTGGAAAAAGATACTCCAAGCAAATAGTAACCAGAAAAGAGCAGAGGTAGCTATAGTAATATCAGACAAAACAGACTTTAAATGCAAAAAAGATATAAGATACAGAAGGCCAATATATATTAATAAAAGGGACAATCCACCAGGAAGATAAAACAGTCATAAATATCTATGCACCTAATCAGGGTGCCCCAAATTATATAAGACAAACTCTGGCAAAACCGAAGGGAGAAAGAGACATTTCTACAATGATCGTTGAAGACTTCAACACCCTACTCACATCAGTAGATAGAACACCTAGACAGAAGATCAACAAGGACACAGAGAACTTGAACAATATGATAAACAAGTTAGACCTAACAGACATATATAGAACACTGCATCCAAACTCAGCGGGTTATACATTCTTCTCAAGTGCCCATGGATCTTTCTCCAGGATAGACCACATGTTAGGTCACAATGCAGCTCTCAATAAATATAAAAAGATTGAAATTATACAAAGCACCTTCTCAGGTCATAATGGAATTAAACTGGAAATGAATAATAGAAAGGAAAAAAGTAAATCCACAAATGTGTGGAGGCTGAACAACACACTCCTAAGTAATCAGTGTGTCAAAGAAAATTGCAAGTGAAATCAGTAAATATATTGAGACAAATGAAAATGAGAACACAACGTATCAAAACTTATGGAATACAGCGAAGGCAGTCTTAAGAGGGAAATTTATAGCCCTAAATGCCTATATTAAAAAAGAAGATAGAGCTAAACTCAAATATTTAGTAGAACAACTAGAGAAACTAGAAAAAGAACAGCAAACCAATCCCAAAGCAAGCAGAAGGAAAGAAATAATAAAGATTAGAGCAGAAATAAATGAAAATGAGAACAGAAAAACAATAGAGAAAATCAACAAAACCAAAAGCTGGTTCTTTGAGAAGATCAATAAAATTGAACAATCCCTACCTAGACTAACAAAGGAAAAAAAGAGAGAAGATGCAAATAAATACAATCAGAAATTAAAGGGGGGAAGTTACAAATGACCCACAGAAATAAATAAAAAGACACATAAGAGGATATTATGAGAAACTATATGCCAACAAACTAGACAACTTAGATGAAATGAACACATTCCTAGAAATGCACAACCAACCAACACTGACACTACAAGAAATAAAAGAACTTAACAAAACAATCACATTTAAGGAGATTGAATCCATCATCAAAAATCTCCCAGCAAAGAAAAGTCCAGGACCAGATGGCTCCACAGGTGAATTCTACCAAGCATTTCAAAAAGAATTAACACCAATTCTGTTTAAACTCTTCCAAAAAATTGAAGAGGAGGGAAAATTACCCAACACATTTTATGAAACCAACATCACCCTAATACCAAAGCCAGATAAAGATACTACAAGAAAAGAAAATTACATGTCAATCTCTCTAATGAACGTAGATGCAAAAATTCTCAACAAAATACTTACAAATCAAATCCAACAGACTTATATCAAAAGACTTATACATCACAACCAAGTGGGATTTATTCCTGGTATGCAAGGCTGGTTCAATATAAGAAAACCAATCAATGTAATACAACACATTAACAAATTGAAGGAAAAAAAACACATGATCATCTCAATCGATGCAGAAAAGGTATTTGACAAAATCCAACATCCTCTCTTGATAAAAACACTTCAAAAGATAGGAAGAGAAGGAAAATTCCTCAATATTATAAAAGGCATATATGAAAAACCCATTGCCAACATCATACTTAATGTGGAAAGGTTGAAAGCTTTTCCTCTAAGATCAGGAACAAGACAAGGATGCCCACTGTCACCATTGTTATTCAATATCATGCTAGAAGTTCTAGCTAGGGCAATTAGACAAGAAAAAAAAATTAAAGGCATCCAAATAGGAAAAGAGGAAGTAAAACCCTCACTGAGGATGACATGATCTTGTACTTAGAAAATCCTGAAGTATCCATGACAAAGCTATTTGAGCTAATAAATGAGTTCAGCAAAGTGGCAGGATACAAGATCAACATGCAAAAATCAGGAATGTTTTTGTACACTAGTAATGAACAACCTGAGGAGGAAATCAGGAGAAAAATTAAATTTTCAATAGTAAGAAAAAGAATCAAATATCTAGTAATTAATTTAACCAAGGAAGAATAGTACGTATATGCAGAAAACTACAAAACAATGCTAAAAGAAATTTAAAAAGACCTAAACAAATGGAAAGACATTCCGTATTCATGGATTAGAAGAATAAATATCGTGAAGATGTCAATCTTGCCCAAACTGATTTATAGATTCAATGCAATACCAATCAAA
>JAKSZT010054281.1:27680-83492 GCA_026826555.1 Tolypeutes matacus | reverse complement strand
TTTGATTGGTATTGCATTGAATCTATAAATCAGTTTGGGCAAGATTGGCATCTTCACGATATTTATTCTTCCAATACATGAACACGGAATATCCATTTGTTTAGGTCTTTTAAAAATTCTTTTAGCATTGTTTTGTAGTTTTCTGCATATAGGTCCTGTCCTTTTTTGGTTAAATTAACTCCTAGGTATTTGAGTCTTTTTGTTGCTATTGAAAATGGAATTTTCCTCCTGATTTCCTCCTCAGATTGTTCAGTACTAGTGTACAAAAACATTACTGTTTTTTGCGTGTTGATCTTGTATCCTGCCACTTTGCTGAACTCATTTATTAGTTCAAGTAGCTTTGTTGTGGATACTTCAGGATTTTCTAAATACAGGATCTTGTCATCCACAAACAGTGAGAGTTTTACTTCCTCTTTTCCTATTTGGACGCCTTTAATTTTTTTGTCTTGTCTAATTGCCCTAGCTAGAACTTCTAGTACAATGTTGAATAACAATGGTGACAGTGGGCATCCTTGTCTTGTTCCTGATCTTAGGGGGAAAGCTTTCAACCTTTCCCAATTGAGTATGATGTTGGCTGTGGGTTTTTCATATATGCCTTTTGTCATATTGAGGAATTTTCCTTTTATTCCTATCTTTTGAAGTATTTTTATCAAAAAAGGAGGTTGGATTTTGTTGAATGCCTTTTCTGCATCTATTAAGATGATCATGTGTTTTTTTACCTTCAATTTGTTAATGTGGTGTGTTACATTGATTGATTTTCTTATGTTGAACCAGCCTTTCATACCAGGAATAAATCCCACTTGGTCGTGATGTATAAGTCTTTTGATATGCTGTTGGATTCGATTTGCAAGTATTTTGTTGAGAATTTTTGCATCTATGTTCATGAGAGAGATTGGTCTGTAATTTTCTTTTCTTGTGGAATCTTTTTTTTTTTTTTTTTTTAAAGATTTTATTTATTTATTCATTTATCCCCCCCTTGTTGCCTGCGCTCGCTGGGTCAGCCAACCACGCCATGCGGGCGGGCCTGCCCTCACCAGGAGGCCCCGGAAACTGAACCCGGGGCCTCCCATATGGTAAACGGGAGCCCTACTGATTGAGCCACAGCCGCTTCCCTCTTGTGGAATCTTTATCTGGCTTTGGTATTAGGGTGATGTTGGCTTCATAAAATGTGTTGGGTAATTTTCCGTCCTCTTCAAGTTTTTGGAAGAGTTTAAACAGGATTGGTATTAATTCTTTTAGAAATGCTTGTAGAATTCACCTGTGAAGCCATCTGGTCCTGGAGTTTTCTTTGCTGGGAGATTTTTGATGATGGATTGAATCTCCTTAATTGTGATTGGTTTGTTAAGTTCTTGTATTTCTTGTTGTGTCAGTGTAGGTTGATTATGAGTTTCTAGAAATTTGTCCATTTCATCCAGGTTGTCTAGTTTGTTGGCATATAGTTTCTCATAATATCCTCTTATGATTCTTTTTATTTCTGTGAGGTCATTTGTAATTTCCCCCCCTTTCATTTCTGATTGTATTTATTTGCATCTTCTCTCTCTTTTTTTTTTTTTGTTAGTCTAGCGAGGGGTTTGTCAATTTTATTGATCTTCTCAAAGAAACAGCTTTTGGTTTTGTTGATTTTCTCTATTGTTTTTCTGTTCTCATTTTCATTTATTTCTGCTCTAATCTTTATTATTTCTTTCCTTCTTTTTGTTTTGGGATTGGTTTTCTGTTCTTTTTCTAGTTTCTCAAGTTGTTCAGTTAAATCTTTGAGTTTAGCTCTTTCTTGTTTTTTAATATAGGCATTTAGGGCTCTGAATTTCCCTCTGAAGACTGCCTTCGCCGTATCCCCTAAGTTTTGATACGTTGTGTTCTCATTTTCATTTGTCTCAATATATTTACTGATTTCACTTGCAATTTCTTCTTTGACCCACGGAATATTTAGGAGTGTGTTGTTCAGTCTCCACACATTTGCAAATTTACTTTTTTCCTGTCTGTTATTGATTACTAGTTTCATTCCATTATGATCTGAGAAGGTGCTTTGTATAATTTCAATCTTTTTATTTTTATTGAGAGCTGCATTGTGACCTAACATGTGGTCTATCCTGGGGAAAGATCCATGGGCACTTGAGAAGAATGTATAACCTGCTGAGTTCTGTGTATGTCTGTTAGGTCTAACTTGTTTATCATATTGTTCAAGTTCTCTGTTGCCTTGTTGATCTTCTGTCTAGTTGTTCTATCTAATGATGTGAGAGGGGTTTTGAAGACTCCAATGATTATTGTAGAAATGTCTATTTCTCCCTTCAGTTTTGCCAGAGTTTGTCTCATATATTTTGGGGCACCCTGGTTAGGTGTGTAGATATTTATGACTGTTATATCTTTCTGGAAGATTGTCCCTTTTATTAATATATAATGGCCTTCCGTATCTCTTATCACTCTTTGCATTTAAAGTCTGTTTTGTCTGATATTAGTATAGCTACCCCTGCTCTTTTCTGTTTACTATTTGCATGGAGTATCTTTTTCCAACATTTTACTTTCAGCCGGTTTGTATCCCTGGGTCTGAGGTAAGTTTCTTGTAAGCAGCATATGGATGGCTCATGTTTTTTATCCATTCTGTCAGCCTGTATCTTTTGATTGGGGAATTTAATCCATTCACATTCAATGATATTACTGAAAATGCACTATTTATTTCCTCCATTTTATTCTTTGGTTTTCATATGTCATCTTATTTTTGTCTCTCTTTTTACTCTTTTGGTTATCCTTTCTGCTTTTCTTTCTTCTATACTCTCCTCCAAGCCTCTCTCTCCTGTCTTTTTCTTTCAGGTTCTAAAGCTTCCTTTAATATTTCCTGCAAAGGTGGGTTCTTCTTTTGCAAACTCTCTTAGTTTCTGTTTGTTTGTGAATACTTCATATTTACCTTCATTTTGAAGGACAGTTTTAGTGGATAAAGAATTCTCGGCTTGCAGTTTTTCTCTTTCAGTTTCCTAATTGTATCATACCACTGTCTTCTCACTTCCATGGTTTCTGAAGAGAAATCTGCACAAAGTCTTACTGGACATCCTTTGTACGTGATCGTTTGCTTCTCTCTTGCTGCTCTGAGAATTTTCTCTTTATCTTTTACATTTGACATTCTGAATAGTATGTTTCTTGGCGTAGGTCTATTTGGATTTATTCTCATTGGGGTTGGTGTGCTTCTTGGACACATAAGTTCATTTCCTTCGTGAGAGTTGGGAAATTTTCAGCGATTATTTCCTCAAATACTCTTTCTGCCCCTTTTTCCTTCTCGTCCCCTTCTGGAACTCCCATGACACGTATGTTCTTGTGTTTTGTGTTGTCATTCAACTCTCTGAGCCCCTGCTCAATTTTTTCCATTCTTTTCTCTCTCCAATTTTAGCTGTTCTTTCTTCGGTAGCACTTATTCTTTCTTCTATCATTTCGAGTCTGCTGTTGTATGCCTCAAATGTATTTTTGACTTCACCTATTGTGTCTTTCATTCCCATGAACTCCGTTACTTTTCTGTTCAGGATTTCAAATTCTTCTTTGCATTCGCTCAATGTCTTCTTTTTTTTTTTTTTTTTTTAAGATTTTATTTATTTATTCATTTATCCCCCACTTGCTGCTCGCGCTCGCTGGGTCAGCCAACCTCGCCGTGCGGGCAGGCCTGCCTTCACCAGGAGGCCCCAGGAACCGAACCCGGGGCCTCCCACATGGCAAACGGGAGCCCCACTGATTGAGCCACAGCCGCCTCCCACGCTCAATGTCTTCTTGATGTCATTTACCTCTTTAACTATATTCTCTTTCATCTCATTAATTTGATTTTGGAAATGTGTGCTCATCTCCCTGATTAGTTCTCTCAAATTCTGCATCTCTTCTGGGACTTTGCTGTATTCCTTTTCTTGGGCCATGTCTTCTATTTTCTTAGTATGGTCCGTAATTTTTTGCTGGTGCTTAGGCATCTGGTTAGTTTGTATTTTACTTAGATGCTCTATCTCTTTCTGTTTTATGGGGTTTTAGTGGCAGGAGGCTGTGAGTTACCACAGCTCTTTGATTTTTGGCTCAACCTTGATTGTTAGGATTGTTCTGATGGTTGCTCAAAACTGGGCACTGGACCCAGTAATTGGTTGTAGAGTCGTTTCCTAGGGCCTTGGGCAGGGAGGCTATAGAGGCCAGGAAAAGCCTCTCCTACTTATTAATTTTCTTATGTGCACTTCCTTGGTCTGCCAGGAGATGGTGCTAGTTGACAGGTCTCCATTCAATGCCTCTTCGGAGCATATTTGTTGTGATACAGACCAGATCAATGTGATAGAGCTTCCCATCTGGGAGCTAAGAGCCTTGTAATTCAAACTTTCTGAGACAGTTCTCCAGACTTCTCTTGTAGTGCCCCCCTATTCCCAGCTAGGAAATATTTCCACTTCCTTCTGAATCCTCAAGAATCAGTCCAGTTCTGTCGTCGTGATGTCCCTCTTTTGTCCCTCTCTCTTCTGAGTGGTGTGCAGCCTTTACCTGCTGTCCTAAACCCTAGAAGATCTTTTTCGGGGCTGTTTCAGCCTGTCCTCTAGCTATTTTTCTGGAGAAGAGATTCCTGTGTCTTACTAGTCTGCCATCTTCCCGGAAGACGCTCACATATTTTAATGAGCTAAAAATTAATTTACATTTACAAAATATAATCCACTGTTTTTGTATGTATGTGAATCTTAGTTATTTAATAATTCCTTAGTTTTACTTCTAATTCCGTACTTTAAACCACCTTTTCCCCCCTAAATTAGTGAAATCAACCAGGAAAATTGGACACAATGGAAATTCCATTATTACTCAAACTAAGAGTATTCTGGAATGGTGATCCACAAATTAGTGGAAAATTGAACAAAGATGTAGAAAAAGCAGGAAAGAAGATGCAGAAGAAGTAGAGCTCAGAATGACATCCAAGTTCTCTTTTCTAAGAGGAAGGCAATATCCTGAGTTCTCAATCAAAACCCTTTCCTTAAAAGTGTGACAACATATTAACAGGCTGAGGTAGGAGACTATTTGCCTTTATCCTGACTGTGAAAAAACAATTAGAAGGGAGAAATGGGGGTGTGATGCAGGAAAAAGGAAAAACTGCTCATTGCGATTGGCTGATGAAACTTAAAGACTAAAATACAAATATATGTTTTATTTCCTATAAAATATAGGAGGTGTTTGCAAGCATATAGAATAAAGAGCGTTTTTCTATACTGAGGCTGAATGTGCACATTGCTGCAGAAAGGGCGCATTGCAGTTTGACCCAGCAATTCCTCTACTAGGTATGCACCCTCTGAAGAATAGCCAGCAATTGATAATCACAAAATTAAAGATACTAATTATGACAAATTTAAAGTACCTTTTTCAGCAGAGAAAAGAAAGAATGTTGGAAAGAAGTGGTTGGCTCCTGTACAGCCAGAATTTACATTGGAAAGAGGGTAAAAAATGGTGGTGAATGTATAATTAGAAAGTCTAATACAGATTGCTTCTTTTCTCCTCCCTCCCTCCTTCCCCTTCTTCCTTCCTTCAATTACTTTCTACCTTCTCTCTCTCCCTCATTTCCACCAGGGACAAAGAAGACAGAAATTACATTTGTCTGTTGACTCCATCAAGGGCATTATTTGAGACTGTTCTATTTACAAGACTAAGAATAGATTGGTCTTTTGAATATACACTCACAGGTTCAGTTTTAGTTTGCATTAAATTAGTAGGTTGGTAACGAAATGACTGATTGTCTTGTGAATTGTAACTCTCTGTATATTTTCTTTAGAAATTATCTTCAGGAACAACCTTATTTTTCTACAGAGGCTTAAATTTTATGAAGGCTTAGCATAGTACCTCCATAATGACATGAGATAAGGTATGTAAGACATAATTAAGGTAATAAATAATAATGTGGGACAAACATGAACTCTTATTTGTGACTCATAATTTAGAGATACTATCCTCTTAGTTGAATTGGATTTAGAAAAAGGTACATTTTACTATATTTGTTCATTATTTCATTGAATAACATTTATTAACTACTCTTTGCAAGGCTTAGTAGATGTTCAGGGTAGTTATGAACAAGATATTCTGTTCATATGCTTATGAAAATTATATTTTATCAAGGGAAACATATATAAAGAAACCAATTACACAGTAAAGGATTGAAATACAGCTGTAGTAAGTCCTAAGGCAAATAGGAATGTTGTGAAAATACATAACCCGACCCAGTCTGGGAATCGGGGATAACTCCCTTGAGGAAGTGACATTTGAGTTATTGTATTTATCCTTATCACAAATGTTAGTGAAGAATTCAGATTAAATAAATGCTTAGGGAAATACCTAAATAAAAATTATTAAGGCTTTAATAATAATCATGATAACCTAAATTTATATTCCATTCTATTCTTTTTTTTTTTTTTTAATGTTTTACAACATTGATAACTTTTATTTTATTTTAATTAATTTATTTTTTATTGTGGGTAAAAATAAAAATTTTCACAATATATACCAATATTTGTAAAATGATATATAAATATATATACATATATGTGCATTTGCTTACAAAAATGTTTTATATATATATATCCATTCTATTCTTGGTCCTCCACTTGCTCAATTTATTTGAAAGTCTTGGCTTCGTTTATTTTAATACTAGCATCCACAATTCCTACATGTACTGGTGTATAGAGTGTAAGACTTCATAACTCATTTCAGTCTTTACATTTGACAATTACTAAAAGTATCCAAGTTATAATAGATTTGAAAATTATTTGTTAAAATTCATAAATGCATTTAACTTATTTTGTATACCATCTTATTTTTTTATGCCATCTTATTCTTACTTCCTCCAATAAACAAAGCAAAACATTTCTATTATCTATATTTCCAGATAGACTGTGAGCTTCTCAATGACTGTATTAGTCAGCCAAAAGGGTGCTGATGTAAAATACCAGAAATCTGAGGGCTTTTATTTTATTTATTTTATTTATTTATTTTTAAGATTTTATTTATTTATTCATTTATCCCCCCCTTGCTGCTTGTGCTCGCTGGGTCAGCTAACCACGCCGTGCGGGCAGGCTTGCCTTCACCAGGAGGCCCCGGGAACCGAACCCGGGGCCTCCCATATGGTAAACGGGAGCCCTACTGATTGAGCCACAGCCGCTTCCCTCTGAGGGCTTTTATAAAGGGTATTTATTTGGGGTAGAAGCCCACAGTTACCAGGCCATAAAGCATGTTACTTCCCTCACCAAAGTCTGTTGACATGTATTGGATCAAGATGGCTGCCGACGTCTGCAAGGGTTCAGGCTTCCTGGGTTCCTCTCTTCCCAGGGCTCATTTCTTTCTGGGCTCAGCTACTCTGCTGTCTCCACAAGGCCAGTTGTAGACTGTCAGGTGAATGGCTTGTCTTTCTTCCCGGGGCCTCTGCTATGTCCAGTTGAGCCTTCTCTCCTTCCTCACATGTTGCTTCTCTATGTGTTTACTTCCCAGGCTCCAGGATCAAAACTCTGAACTCCTTTCTCTCCAGTGTGGTTTCTCTGTGAGTTCCCATGCACCAATGGGACAAGGACTCAACATCCTACTGACTGACCCAATGAAAGCCTCAATCATTATTTAATCAAATAAAAGTGAAACCTCTGAATCCAATATAATTTAATATGCCCAGAGGAACAAACCAGTTTACAAACATAATCCAATATGTAGTTTTGGAATTCATAACCAATATCAAACTGCTACAATGACAGAGTCCATATCTCTAGAACCTTGCAGGATGTTAGAAATATAATAAGTGCTAAATAAATATTGAACTAGTCCAATTATGATCATCTGTTTTAATGAGGTGGAAGCAACTAGGTGACTGACCTTTGGGTTTTTTGTAAGCAACTTTTTAAGCCTAGTGAGTGGTAAGAGCAGGTGGCTTTAAAATCACAAAGCCTGGTTTTGAATCTTAGTTCTTTCATGGAATACCTGTGCGTCCTTAGGAAGTCAATATATTTCTCTAAATCCCATTTTCCTTGTCTATAAAATAGATTGAGATTACATGTGCCAAATACTTAGCATAGTTTCTAACACACAGTAACCATTCCATAAATGGTGGCTAATACTATTACAAGAGACTGTACCAATTTTTTTTTTTTTTTTTAAATCTATTTGGGTTTTAGCTGTGAAGTTTAAAGTAGATAATTATAGTGACATACAATACTGGTATGCATGATAGAAGATAGACGATTGGCCCTTCCCACAATTATCCCAAGTCAGAAAGTAGAGTTTTTAATACCCTATTTAGTTATTGAAACTAAACTTCATGAATTACTACTAATCATTGATAATTAAAGGTATAATTATGGCTTTACCAGTCCAGAGACTATAATTACTTACTTTTTCAGTCAGTTTTTTAATAAATCAAATAGTCTTTATGAATGATTTTTTGTGAATTTTTAAAATCCAAATCATAATCCCCTGGTGTATCTTTACATAGATTAAGATATTTAATGTATGAAGTTTACTTGAATTGGTGTGTGTTGGACATATTACATTTGCGGATTGAAAGAATAGAAGACCTAGTCTTGGGAAGTGGATGTGGCTCAGGTGACTGAGCTCCTGCCTACCACATGGGAGGTCCGTGGTTCAGTTCCCTTAAAGAAAATGAGCCTCTTAAAGAAAATGAGTAAGACAGTGAGCTGATGCGACGGGCAGGCATGGCAAGCTGATGCAACAAGATGATGCAACAAGAGACACAAGAAGGAAAAACATAATGAGAGGCACAACAAAGCAGGGAACGGAGGTGGCTCAAGTGATTAGGTGCCTCCCTCCCATATCAGAGGTCCCGAGTACAGTTCCTGGTGCCTCCTAAAGACATAGCACAGAGCAAGTGCAAGCAACAAGTGGGTGGGGAAAATAAATAAATCTTAAAAAAAAAAAAAAGACCTAGTCTATATTTCTAATGTTGCAGCTTTTGTAAATGAATTTAGTCATTTTAAATACTTCTCAGTTATTCTCTTTTCTTATATAGTCAAAGATACTATTACTCTTTTTCTCTTTTCATTGCATTGATTAATACTGGCATCTCCTGAAGACTTTTATGAGAGTAAAGAGTGTAAAAAAACTCATTGATTAAACAAACTAATATTTTAAGGCTTAAAAATGTCTTTTAAGTCATGTTATTTATAAAGTTAAGCTTTGTTGGGAAAGTAAGATATTATAAATACACCCTACAAAAAAGCAAAAAGTCACCCAACAAAAATACCTTTAAGGCCTTTTTATTCTACATTAAAAAAATGCACTTCAAGTTTCTCCAAAAAAGAAAGTATTCATAATGTTTTTGTAGTCAAGAGATTTATGGAAAATGATTTTGGAATAGAATTCTAAGAATGTAAGATGTTGATTTAAAATATGGGAATATGTGGTCACCTAAAAATTTCTATTTCTGTGTATGAAATGTTTTGATTGATTTGGTAGATTTTCTTGCTTCAGAAATTACATTTAAAAGTAGCAAATTATGGGAAGCAGATGTAGCTCAAGTGGTTGAGTGTCTGATTCGGATGTATGACGTCCTGGGTTCAGTTCCTTGTAACTCCTAAAAAAAAGAAAGCAGGCAATTACCTTTTTAACGATTGTGTCCTGCCCCATGGTACAATGCAAATCATTGATGATTTGATAGTTGACTGTGGATCTTTTGACGGTGTTTTCCCTTTCCATTTGTTGGGGTATTTTCATCAGATTATTTTACTGGCTTCTTAATCCAAAATGAGGTTTTAGAAATCTTGGTCTGTAATTCTCAAGATGATTTGCAAAGTATGTTATACAATTATGTACTGAAAGAGTGAACCTGAAAATAAAATTGTCAAAGTAAAATTAAAATTTTCTGTGAACTTGCTAATATGCATCTCTGGACATTGGTTTTCCTTTATGTACCTATTGCAGTTCCACACTTTCTCTTTAGATTAGCAAAATTAGATCATGATGCTTAAAATCTGTCTTGTAATTTTCATTTCTAACCTATTAGTGGCCATGCTTTCCCACTTCAAACAACTCAGCTAGGCTGTCTAGAGAAAGCATATAGAAAAGCTTTATGCTTATTTTAAACACTCACATTATTGGTGTAAACTTTAGAAAGGTAACATCTTTTTTTAAGAGTAGGGTTTTAGGAAAATCTTTAAGAAACTGAAATTTAGAATACATTTTTTTGGGGGGGGCAGAAGAATTTTTGAAACTGATTATAAACCACTAGGGGCACTGAAAAACCACAACTGGGATTTTAAAAACTATGTTTCAGCAGTACTGTAAAATACACCTAAAATAGAACTGCTCAGGACATCTATAAGGAGGCTAGTGATCAAAGCAGGAGTCCTTGTTCCAAGTTGGTGATCTGTATGTGTCTGGGTGATAAAGTCCTGTTGTGATTGTATGGGACATAAACATAATTTATTTTTTGACCTGATATTGGCTAAAATTATTTTCTTTTCATGCTATTTTCAAGTAACTAAATTTGGAGCTGTGTTTTTTTATCTGACCACTCAGTTTGAGGTATGTACTAGTCCTAACAGTACTCACACTGCGTAAAGACACTTTGAATTTTTAGGAATTTGACTCAAGCCTGTTCACGAGCTCTTCCATCCTGACTGTTTGAACTGCTCTCAACACTCAGCCACCGCAGATGGCCCCGCCCTGTCAGGTACTACTTTTCTTCTGGGCTGGATTACCTGAGCCCCTCCCAGGGCTCCCTGCCCCTTCCCGCGCTCGCGGAAGGAGTCACGGGGCTGCTCTGAGGTCGCTCATGGGTGGGAGGTGGAGTAGTACCAGCTGGTGAGTTGAGGCCGCAGACCTCGGTTGTCTTGGGGTCCGAAGGTTCTGAGGGCTTTTCTGTCAGCCTTTTTTTTTTGGCAGGACCGCAGCCCGCAGTTCAGGCAAGTGTGGGAGACCAGTAGTGACCGAGAACTGTGCCCTCCAGGGCAGAGGGTTGGTGAGCCCGGGAGTCCGCCCTGCTCCTGGCGCTCCGCGGCCCCCTGGTCCCCTCTCCTCAGCAAGGGCGGCCTTAGGAGCTGGGGGTCCTGGTTTTCCCTTCCAACCAAAGTCCTGAGGCACGTGGTAATATTTTATGGTTTTTTTTTTTTAAACATATAAAGCAGTGTAATTTTCTTGACAATCTTTAATTGTTCCCTACTTGATATTAACAACTGATTATTATTTTTTTTTTTTAGGGGAGAGCGCAAACGCAGTCCCCCACTACCACAAATTATGCAGTCGAGTTTCCCGCATTTGGGGAAATCGCAGGGTGAGCACATCCGGAGTGCAATGGATAAGCCTCGCCCTGGGAGAACCACCTTTGTGATCATGGTATCTCCCCTGCCAGGTAAGTATAACAACTGATTTTTGAATAACTTCATTTTTGATTTTCGAGAAGGGTTACGTGTTCTGTTTTAATGTGTCCAGGTGTATCCCAAATTTTTAAAAAAATTAAGACATGATTTATTCCATCCAAATTATACATTAAAACAGGTCCGTTATTCCTTATTCTGAAATCCACATAGTTGTAGCAACTACGTTTTTAACTATTTATTTGGAAGCAAAACCCTACTGAGTCATTTCTTAGTAAAACCTAATGGGAACTGAATATTTTTATGTTTTATGAAAGAACTATTAATGTGTTTAATTTTATAGCACTACTGTAGACCCTGCAGATTTCTATATCTCGGGACCTATATTACCACAATAGACTGACATGTTTAACTTTATAACATTTTAAACTCCAAAATATAAATAGTTGCAAGGGTTTTTCCAAAAGAGGGATTATTATTTGAAGAATGATACTGATATTTTTAATGGTGGAGATTTAGTAGTAATAAGTATTGCTGATTTTGTTTTAAGATTTTATAGTAATCAGATTCCTCCTATTCAGATAGTTTTTTTTCAGTGTGGATTTAGAAAATGTTTTTTATTTAATTTCAAGTTCTTTGTAATCTGACAAAGATTTCTCAAGATCTACAGCCATGCCACCCTGAATGTGTCCGACCTCTTCTCCTTTCTTTTTTTTTTTTTTTTTAAGATTTTATTTATTTATTCATTTATCCCCCCCTTGCTGCTTGTGCTTGCCGGGTCAGCCAACCACGCCGTGCAGGCGGGCCGCCCCCACCAGGAGGCCCCGGGAACCGAACCCGGGTAAACGGGAGCCCTACTGATTGAGCCACAGCCGCTTCCCATCTTCTCCTTTCTAAGCAATGGAATTTTTGTGGTTGTTTTTTGGATGCTTAGAATGTTTATAGGACTTGGAATTTTACTGTAGGAAAAATTGTGGTAGAATAAATAAGTATTCCTATGCTACAATATTGAGCCTTGATATGATCCAATAAATCTTTCTTCATGCACTTGGAAGTTTTGGTTATCCATCTATATCTATTTTTTTTTTTTTTTTGGTGAAAATATTCTATAGTTCTAATGGATTAAGAAGAGTCAAACACTGATTCAGAATCTAGTGTTTCTTGATACTCTACCACATTGTTTCTCCAAATGGTTAGTAATTCACAGACTTTCAAAGTCATAAAAAGCCCCTTCAATTGGGGCTGTATGTCAACTGCTATGACATATAGTGTTCCTGAACCTTTGCTCTTTATTGATTTCTGTAGCCCCCTGGTTCAGATCCTCTTGGGACCTTATTTCTCCCTCCTCTCCCCACCAAGATGACTCCCTCCTCTGTCTGCTTGTTGTCTGCTCACTGTGCCTGCTCATTGTGCTTGCTCATCTTCTTTAGGTTGCACTGGAAACTGAACCTGGGACCTCCCATGTCAGAGGCAGGTATGCAACCACTTGGGACACATCTGCTCCCTGCTTGTTGTGTCTGCTCATTGTGTCTGATTTTGTGTCAGCTTGTCTTCTTTAGGAGTCACCAGGAACCAAACCCAGGACCTCCCATGTGAAAGGCAGGCGCCCAACTGATTGAGCCACATCTGCTCCCTTCTCCCTCTTTTATACTTCCTTCATATTCTCAGTTTGATATTAGTGGTTAAGTCTTTTTACTTTTGCTTTTTTTCCCCATTCCAATCTTTTCCCCTTTGGAGATCTCTTTTACTTACCTACATTTACAGGTACTTTTTATACGGTTACCCCCAAATCTGCAGTTTAAGCATTGGCTTTTCATCAATTTGTTTGAATCCACCTTTTCCCCTTGGAAGCTTTACATGAATATCCCTTCTTTGGGTCTGATGTAATGTGTCTAAAATATAATTTATTATCTTCCTGTGAAACCAAGTGCACTTTTGGGACTTATCTTGAAGTCTCACCTAGGATTGGAAACTCATATGTCATCCTTCACCTTACCCCTGCCTTGAATGTAGGCACTTACTAGAGCTCTGCAAAGTTTGTCCTTTTTTCAATTCTTACTACTTCGTTGCCCCAAGGTATGTGTTTAGAGACGTTTTTCTTTTGCTTTAAACATTTTTTTTATTAGAAAGGTTGTAGATTTCCAGAAAGATCATGCAGAAAATGATCCCACATACCCGCCCCCATTTTTAACATTTTGCATTAGTGTGGTACCTTTGTTACAATTGATGAGAAAATATTATTATAATTCTAGTATTTTTAATAACTCCCTTTCAAATTCAAAAAAATTAAAATAGAAAAATGTAGCTCAACAAGTTATGGAAACATTGCTCCTGAAAAGTTATTTCCTGGCATTTTTATCTCATCTAATTCCAACTACTAACTCAGTTGTTCCACTAGTGTTCAGAAAGATACACAGATGAACACAGATTAGTTAAATGACATAGTCACTCCTTATTAATGGAAAAAATGACAAGAGAAAAAATGCTTAATCATATTCATATCTCACAAAACCAAACTCCAGATTCTTTTTTTTTAACCTTTAGCATTAATATAGTACCAACTTTGCTTTGCTACAAAATCATTACAATTGTGTTCTTAAGTATAGTCCATAAATTACATTATTCATATGTTTCCATTGTATCAGCACATTCTTAACAATGTGTAGAAGTCCATTCCTGTATTTATATTAACCACAATCCTCATCTTCCAAAATCATTGTTATATATTCCTAATATCATCCTCCAGCTGTCCTCCAACTAACATTAATTTCCTTAGACTACTTGTTTCAGCCACAGTCATGTTCATAAATCAGTGTTTGTTACATTCATTATGATGTGTTGCCGTCAAGTCCAACCATTACCACATATTTACATTTTACCTGATTAAACATTCTACATACATCCCATATTCCATCTCCTACCAACCTATACTTCATAGTCCCACTCTAGAAGTCTACTCATTGTATTTAGAGCATATCAGCGAGACTATAAAATATTCATCCTTTTGTTTCTGGTTATTTTGCTCACTCTAATATCCTCAAGGTTCCTGCTTGTTGTCAGGTGCTTCCCCAATTGATTTCTTCTTACAGCTGAATAATATCCCAATAATATAACTATACTACATTTTGTTTATCCATTCATCAGTTGATGAACACTTAGGTTGTTTCCATCTTTTAGCAATTGTGAATAATATAATTGTACTATTAATTATAATCCATAAGTTCCTTTAGGGTTCACTGTATTGCATAGTCTTATTGTTGTTTACCTTTAATTTTTATTCTGGCAACATGTATACTACCCAAAACTTCCCCTTTTATTCCACATTCAGTAGATAATTCAGTAGTGTTAATTATATTCAGAATGTTGTGTTACCATCATGACTATACTTTAACAAAACTAATTAAGTGATCTTTTGACCTTCAAGTTTCTTTCTTTTTCAGTCTGTACGTGTTCATTTACTCATTGTGAATTTACTTTTAACCCAAATTTCTTTAGTTAGTAGCTTGATCTTTGCTTAGGGGATCAAGTCCAAACCGTTCTCTAGTTTCAGACCTCTTCAGGCTTTCCCCCTATCTTTTTTTTTTTGACTTTATTTTGTACACTTAATAATTGAAAATATAAACAATTAAAAACTAAAAAGTAGGGAAGCCGCTGTGGCTCAATCAGTAGGGCTCCCGTTTACCATATGGGAGGCCCCGGGTTCGGTTCCCGGGGCCTCCTGGTGAAGGCAAGCACGCCCGCACGGCGTGGTTAGCTGACCCAGCGAGCACAAGCAGCAGGGGGGGATAAATGAATAAATAAATAAAATCTTTAAAAAAAAAAAAAAAAAAAACCTAAAAAGTAAACACAGATGAATAATATATACATTTCTTAATTAAATGTGCTGGATACATATAATTTTTTTTTTTAATCAAATAATATGTTACACAATATATTTGGTTCATAGTAACACATTCATACAATATTTGGCCTTTTGTGTCTGGCTTGCTTTGCTTAACATAATGTCCTCAAGGTTCATCCATGTTGTCATATGCTTTACGACTTCATTTTCTTCTAGCTGCATAATATTCCATCATGTGTATTCACCAGTTTATTCATTCATTGGTTGATGGACACCTGGGCTGTTTCCAACTTTTGGCAATTGTGAGTAACAATTGAACATCAGTGTGCAGATGTGTCACTATTCTCAGTTCTTCTGGGTATATACCCAGTAGTGGTATTGCAGGGTCACGTGGCAAGTCTATATTCAACTTCTTTAGGAACTGCCAAACAATTCTCCATAGTGGCTGTACCATTCTGCATTCCCACCAACAGTGAAGAAGTGTTCCTATCTCTCCACATCCTCTCCAACACTTGTAGTTCTCTGTCTTTTGAATAGTGGCCATTCTGATAGGTGTGAAATGATATCTCATTGTAGTTTTGATTTGCATTTCCCTAATCATGAGTGATGTTGAGCATTTCTTCATGTGTTTTTGGCCATTTCTATTTCTTCTTTGGAGTATTGTCTATTCAAGTCTTTTGCCCTTTTTTTAATTGTGTCATTTGTCTTTTTATTGTTGAGCTGTAACATCTCTTTATATATCCTGGCTATTAAACCCTTATCAGATATGTGATTTCCAAATATTTTTTCCCATTGAGTTGGCTGACTTTTGGCCCTTTTGACAAAGTCCTGTGAGGTGCAAAAGTGTTTAATTTTGAGGAGGTCCCATTTATCTATTTTTTTCTTTTGTTGCACGTGCATTGGCTGTAAGGTCCAAGAAACCACCACCTACTACAAGGTCTTGAAGATGTTTCCCTACATTTCCTTCTAGTAGTTTTGTGGTTCTGGCTTTTATATTTAGATCTTTGATCCATTTTGATTTGGTTCTTGTATAGGGGGTGAGATAAGGGTACTCTTTCATCCTTTTGGTTATAAATATCCAGTACTCCCAACACCATTTGTTGAAGAGACTGTTATTTTTCCCGTTAGCATGGACTTGGTAGGTGTGTGAAAAACCAGTTGACTGTATAGGTGAGGGTTTATTTCTGGGTTCTCAATTCTATTCCACTGATTGATGTGTCTATCTTTATGCCAGTACCATGCTTTTTTTTTTTTTTTAAAGATTTTATTTATTTATTCATTTATCCCCCCCTTGCTGCTTGTGCTTGCTGGGTCAGCCAACCACGCCGTGCGGGCAGGCCTACCCCCACCAGGAGGCCCCGGGAACCGAACCCGGGGCCTCCCATATGGTAAACGGGAGCCCCACTGATTGAGCCACAGCCGCTTCCCAGTACCATGCTGTTTTGACCACTGTAGCTTTGTAATATGTTTCAAGGTCAGGCAGTGAAATTCCTCCCACATTGCTCTTCTTTTTTAGAATGCTTTTGGCTATTCGGGTGCACTTATCCTTCCAGATGAATTTGATAATTGCCTTCTCTCATTCTATAAAGTAAGCTCTTGGGATTTTGATTGGGATTGCATTGAATCTATAAATCAGTTTGGGTAAGATTGACATCTTCATGATATTTATTCTTCCAATCCATGAACATGGAATGTCTTTCCATTTGTTTAGGTATTTATTTATTGATTTCTTCTAGCATTGTTTTGTACTTTTCTGCATATAGATCATGTACTTCTTTGGTTAAATTAACTCCTGGGTATTTGAGTCTTTTTGTTGCTATTGAAAATGGATTTTTCCCCCTGATTTCCTCCTCAGGCTGTTCAGTACTAGTGTACAAAAACATAACTGATTAAAAAAAAAAATATTTTAAAAGATGCTTAGATTACATAAATGTTACACAAAAATTACAGGAATTTCCATGTTCCCTACCTCCCACACCTCCCATAAATCCCACATAAACATCTTTCATTAGTGTGGCACATCACCTGCAATGGATATACACATCCTGGGGCTTTGCCACTAAGCATGGACCACAGTTCACATTGTAGACCACACTTTCTCCCATACAGTTCTGCATGTTATATGCTGATGTAAAATAGCCTATATCTGTTGTTGTAATGTCACTCAGGATAATGTCACCTGTATAACAACTGCTTTTCCCTTCCCTGCCCCAAAAGCATCCAGTGGCCACTGGCTCCACCTCACTGTTGTAATTTCTTCCATTGCTTGAATTGCATTATGTCTACAACAGAATACCATTAAGTCCACTCTAGTCCATAGCTCTTCCCCCAATCCTGAGGAGTTTGGGATGGTGATGTCCACTCCACCTCCAAGTGAGAGGGGGCTTATATCCCATGGAAAAGGTGGATGGGATTATCCTGCCTGTGGCTGCAGGCTCTCTCCATTCCCTGGGATGGCCATTGTCCATCATTGGACTTGGGTGAGTCCATTGAGCTGTAGAGTAGGAGCTGCAGCTTCACCAAGATTCCAGGCACAGCTGGCACATGGGCAGGCCAGAGGGTCCAGTCTCTGGAAGTACACCTACAAACTCCAGCATCACATATAGGTTTGAATAGAAGGGGCTGATGGACCACATGCAGGGAGGACTTATTTGAGTCCAACTCTGTCACTCTCAGGAGCACAGATTCCAAAGTAGAGCCCACTGATAAGGCATCAATCTCTGGAGCTATCCCCCCTTATATAGGACTTGGGTGTCTCCAGAGCCCTCAGGAGCCCCTGTGTAGGATGATACCCACTTTGGTGTTTTATGAGATCTACTGAGGTGTGCGTAAGTGTTACCTCTGGGATGACCTCCCGACTCTCTTTGAAGACTCTTAGCCACATGAACTCATTTCTCTTTATCTTTTCCCTCTTTTATTCACGGTCTTTTTCCAGTCGTATTGCCAGTTGGCACTTGGTATTAATCCATCGTTCCCAGGGAGGGTCATCCCTGGGAGTCATGTTCCACACTGGAGGGAAGGTAATGCATTCATATGCTGAGTTTGGCTTAGAGAAAGGCCCATTTGAGCAACAAGGAGGCTCTCAGGTGGCAACCCTTAGGCACCCCATAACAGTAGGCTAAGTTTCAATTACAAGAGGAAAGACTTGTAAGGCTAGTCATCAATAACAAGAACCCATCAGTGGACCCTCCTCCTTTGCCAGATACTGCCCCTGCACTCGGGGGACTGTTTCTGCTCCTTTGGAGAATGTGGCAGAGCTTTCCAGTCTGGGAATTCAGTATTCCCTCATTTAAAACATAACTGATTTTTGCATGTTGATCTTGTATCCTGACACTTTGCTGAACTCATTTATTAGCTCAAGTAGTTTGTCTTGGATACTTAAGGATTTTCTAAGTACGGGATCATGTCATCCTCAGTGAGAGTTTTACTTCCTCTTTTCCTATTTGGATGCCTTTAATTTTTTTTTTCCTTGTCTAATTGCCCTAGCTAGAACTTCTAGTACGATATTGAATAACAGTGGTGACAGTGGGCATTCTTCTCTTGTTCCTGATCTTAGAGGGAAAGCTTTCAACCTTTCCCCAGTATGAGTATGATGTTGGTTGTGGGTTTTTCATATATGCCTTTTATCATATTGAGGAATTTTCCTCCTATTCCTATCTTTTGAAGTGTTTTTATCAACAAATGATGCTGGATTTTGTCAAATGCCTTTTCTGCATTGATTGAGATGATCATGTGTTTTTTTTGCTTCAATTTGTTAATGTGGTGTATTACATTGATTGGTTTTCTTATGTTGAACCAGCCTTTCATACCAGGAGTAAATCCCACTTGGTTGTGATGTATAAGTCTTTTGATATGCTGTTGCATTTGATTTGCAAGTATTTGGTTGAGAACTTTTGCATCTAAATTCATTAGAGAGATTGGTCTGTAATTTTCTTTTCTTGTAGTATCTTTATCTGGCTTTGGTATTAGGGTGATGTTGACTTCATAAAATGTGTTGGGTAATTTTCCCTCATCTTCAGTTTTTTGGAAGAGTTTACACAGGATTGGTGTTAATTTATTTTGAAATGCTTGGTAGAATTCACCTGTGAAGCCATTGGGTCCTGGACTTTTCTTTGCTGGGAGATTTTTGATGATGGATTCACTCTCCTTAAATGTGATTGTTTTGTTAAGTTCTTTTATTTCTTGAAGCATCAGTGTAGGTTGGTTGTTTGTTTCTAGGAATTTGTCCATTTCATCTAGGTTGGTCTAGTTTGTTGGCATATAGCTTTTCATAACATCCTCTTACAATTATTTTTATTTCTGTGGGGTCATTTATAACTTCCCCCTTTCATTTCTCATTGTATTTATTTGCATCTTCTCTCTTTTTTTCTTTGTTAGTCTAGCGAGGGATTTATCAATTTTATTGATCTTCTTAAAGAACCAGCTTTTGGTTTTGTTGATTTTCTCTATTGTTTTTCTGTTCTCATTTTCATTTATTTCTGCCCTAATCTTTATTATTTCTTTCCTTCTGCTTACTTTGGGATTGGTTTGCTGTTCTTTTTCTAGTTTCTCTAGTTGTTCAGTTAAATCTTTGAGTTTAACTCTTTCTTTTTTTTAATATGGGCATATAGGGCTATAAATTTACCTCTGAAGACTGCCTTCGCTGTATCCCATAAGTTTTGATACATTGTGTTCTCGTTTTCATTTGTCTCAATATATTTACTGAATTTACTTGCAATTTCTTCTCTGACCCACAGATTATTTAGGAGCGCGTCTCCACACATTTGCAAATTTACTTTTTTCCTATTATTGATTTCTAGTTTCATTCCATTATGATCTGAAAAGGTGCTTTGTATAATTTCAGTCTTTTTATTTTTTTTGAGAGCTGCATTGTGACCTAACGTGGTCTATCCTGGAGAAAGATCCATGGGCACTTCAGAAGAATGTAAAACCCACTGAGTGGGTTCTGTACATATCTGTTAGATCTAACATGTTTATCATATTGTTCAAGTTCTTTGTTTCCTCGTTGATCTTCTGTCTAGTTGTTCTTGCTACTGATGTGAGTGGGGTGTTGAAGTCTCCAATGATTATTGCAGAAATGCTTATTGCTCCCTTCAGTTTTGCCAGAGTTTGTCCCATATATTTTGGGGCACCCTGGTTAGGTTCGTAGATATTTATGACTGTTATATCTTCCTGGAGGATCGTCCCTTTTGTTAATATATAATGGCCTTCTGTATCTCTCATAACTTATTTGCATTTAAAGTCTGTTTTGTCTGATAATACTATAGCTACCCCTGCTCTTTTCTGGTTACTATTTGCTTGGAGTATATTTTTCCAACCTTTCACTTTCAGCCGGTTTGTGTCCCTAAGGTGAGTTTCTTGTAAGCAGCATATGGATGGCTCATGTTTTTTTATCCACTCTATCAGTCAGTATCTTTTTATGGGGGAGTTTAATCCATTTACGTTCAATGATATTACTGTAAATGCTCTATTTGCTTCCTCCATTTTATTCTTTGGTTTTCATATGTCATCTTGTTTTTGTCTGTCTTTTTATTATTTTGGTTATCCTTTCTGCTATTCTTTTTCTATACTCTCCTCCAAGCCTCTCTCTCCTGTCTTTTTCTTTCAGGTTCTAAGGCTTCCTTTAATATTTCCTGCAAAGGTAGATTCTTTTTTGCAAGCTCTCTTAGTTTCTGTTTGTTTGTGAATATTTTATACTCACCTTCATATTTGAAGGAATGTTTTGCTGGATAAAGAATTCTTGGCTGGCAGTTTTTCTCTTTCAGTTTCCTAATTGTATCATACCACACTCTTCTTGCCTCCATGGTTTCTGAAGAGAAATCTGTGCTTATTCTTACTGGACGTCTGTTGTACATGATGGTTTGCTTCTCCCTTGCTGCTCTGAGAATTTTTTCTTTATCTTTATCATTTGACATTCTGTGTAGTATGTGTCTTGGAGTAGGTGTATTTGGATTTATTCTGATTTGGGTACAGTGTGCTTCTTGGATATGTAAGTTCATTTCTTGTGTGAGAGCTGGGAAATTTTCAGCTATTATTTCCTCAAATACTCTTTCTGCTCCCTTTCCCTTCTGTTCTCCTTCTGGAACTCCCCTGACACATATGTTGTTGCGTTTTGTGTTGTCATTCTCTGAGCGCCTGCTCAGTTTTTTCCATTCTTTTCTCTCTTCAATTTTAGCTGTTCTGTCTTCGGTATCACTTATTATTTCTTCTATCATTTTGAGTCTGCTGTCACATACCTCAAATGTATTTTTGATCTCACCTATTGTGTTTTTCATTCCCATGAGCTCTGTTACTTTTCTGTTCAGGATTTCAAATTCTTCTTCGCGTTCGCTCAATGTCTTCTTCTTCTTCTTCTTTTTTTTTTTTTAAGATTTTATTTATTTATTCATTTATCCCCCCCCTGCCGCCTGCGCTCGCTGGGTCAGCCAACCACGCCATGCGGGTGGGCCTGCCCCCACCAGGAGGCCCCGGGAACCGAACCCGGGGCCTCCCACATGGCAAACGGGAGCCCCACTGATCGAGCCACAGCCGCCTCCCGCTCAGTGTCTTCTTGATATCATTTATCTCTAACTATATTGTCTTTCAACTCATTAATTTGATTTTGAAAATTTGTGCGCATCTTGCTGGTGAGTTCTCTCAAATTCTGCATCTCTTCTGGAGCTTTGATGTATTCTTTTCTTGGGCTTTGTCTTCTCTTTTCTTAGTATGGCTCGTAATTTTTTGCCGATATCTAGGCATCTGATTAGGATGTAGTTTACTCAGATGCTCAATTTCTTTCTCTTTTGTGGGGATATAGTGGCAGGAGGGTGTGGGTTATCACAGCTCTTTGATTTTTGGCTCAACCTGGATTGTTAGGAGTGTCCTGCTTGTTGCTCAAAACTGGGCACTGGACCCAGTAATGGTTATAGAATCACTTCCTAGGGCTTTGGGCAGGGAGAGTATAAGAGGCCAGAAAAAGCCTCTCCTACTTATTTTTAATTTTCTTGTGTTCACTTCCTTGGTCTGCCAGGAGATGGCACTCTTTTGCAGCTCGCAATTCAATGCCTGGTCAGAGTGTATTTGTTGCAACACAGACCGGGTCAATGTGATAGAGCTTCCTGTCAGGAGGCTAGGACCCTTGTAATTCATACTTTCTCTGAGACGTTCTCTAGCCTTCTCTGGCAGCCCCCTCCCTTTTCCCAGGTAGGAAATATTTTCCACACCTCTCTGAGTCCTCAAAAATCAGTCCCTGTTAATAGAGAAGGAGATTGGGAGGGTTGTATATCTTTAGCCCCTTGCAGACTCCAAGGGAAACAATGATACAGCCCCACCCGGTCTGGAAGGGCTCTTGGGACACAGCAGACCAAATTTGTGAGTCAAAAGCTGAGTCAGCCTTACGCTGTGTCCTTCTCTCTCCCCTTTCCTGGGGAGACCTCATCAATTATACCAGGCTAGAAGAGAGGGAAATTGCAAGTGTCGAATTTCTCCAGTCCTTGGCTGGCTCCTAGGGCAAACCATTGTGTGGTCTCCCCTGGCCTGGAATGGTTCGTGGGGCACAGCAGATCAAATTTGTGGGTCCGAAGCTGAGTCAGCCTTAGGCTGTGTCCCTCTCTCTCTCCCCTTTCCTGGGGTGGTAGATATCTGGAGCACCCTTTGTGTGGAGTCACAGGCCCAGAGGCCTGAGATTTCTAGAGTCTTTAGTGTGGGGGAGGGTGCCTGCAGCAGCAGCCGCTGGTTTCAACTCAAGGTTCTGTCGTCACGATTTCCCTCTTTTGCCCTCTCTCCTCTGGGTAGTGTGCAGCCTTCACCTGCTGTCCTAGAAGATCCTTAGAAGATCTTTTTCAGGGCTGTTTCAGCCTGTCCTCTAGCTATTTTTCTGGAGAAGAGATTCCCATGTCTTTCCCCGTATCTTTTTGCAACTTATGGTTCACCAATCCTCTACACAGATTGTTGTGACTGCTTAGTAAAATACTTTCATTACAATTTAAAAGTATTGTAACCTACTGTTTCTAAAATCATAAAATGCACTTCCTATCAAATTTTGCTTGCTGATAAAATTTCTGGAGTTGAATTGATGCTAGACCTTTTGTTGAAAATGGTCTTTGTGTTGCGTGAACTGAGTCAAAATGGAAAAACAGATGCTTCATGAATCAAATTACATCTAAAACATTAGTTATTCTATTTGCTTCAGTGAAATACAAAATCCAGTTTAGCAGCACTTTATACAACATTCATGAATTTGAAAATCCAGCTTTCTTTGATTCTAAGATACACATCTTCCACATTTTATTGTTTCTGAAACATTAAGGACCAATTTATAGTTCTTGTCAAAAATGACTTGTTTTCCACTAGGCAGACTACCAAGTGGTAGGATGCTGGTAGTAGTCAGCCTGCAAGTGTGTGACCTCAGACGTGAAGGACTTTTCAGTCTCGATATATCTTTGAATTCTTAAAAATTATTGAGGATCCCATGGAGCTTTGATATTTATTGTATTAATAATTAAATTCAGAGTTTTTAAAACACAAGAACACCTATTCCATTAGCTCTCAGATCAGTGAGACCCCATGTCATCTAGCCTTTGGAGAACTGCTTTGAACATTAATGAGAGAATAAAGAACGGAATAGGCAAGTAATGTATTATGAGGTTTTTACTTTTTACTAATCTGAAACAGTATTATTCCCTCTGAAAACTTGAGATGAAGGTATTTGTTTATTTAAATGTCTCCTTAGTTGAATTATTTTCATTGGTATCACTGCAGGTGGTTAAATTTTAAGTTACATTTGGTTTGTCATCATCATTTCAAATGTCTTCCTGTATTTGTTACATTGCTATATTGCTATGAAAATTATGTAATTTGAATGTAGAAGATTGCCTGTCACATGCCAGTAGAAGTAGTCAAGCATTCCTAGGAAAGATTTTAGAATTTTCAAAGCTCAGAGAGGTCTGTGTGACTAATTCATGTTTTGTGAAAGACTGTCACGTAGGAGCTGAACAATCTGATCCATCTGTCAAAATTATGAGTTTCAGGAAGATTCAGAAAGACTCTTTAGACTTAGACGTGTATTCAAGAAAGAACTAGTAGTATGTTAATATGTGGATAAAGTTATGTATTTGCATTTAATATGATAATGCCATGCATATTTAATATAGGAATAATTTCCCCCTCAAATTGTTTTTCCATAGATGGAATCTTAGAATCAAGGCAATACAGTAACAGGAAAAGTATTTGTGAAACAAAGTTGGTGAACTGTCCAATGCATTGCATAGTCCCATGCTATTATTTTGGTCTGTGTTCTTTTGCTTCTTTTTTTTTTTTAAAGGTTTTATTTATTTATCCCCCTCTTGCTGCTTGTGCTCACTGTGTCCGTTTTTCTGTGTCTGCTTGTCTCCCTTTGTTGGGTTGTCCTGCTGCGTCAGCTCACTGAGCCACGCGGGCTGGCTTGCTTTCATCAGGACGCCCTGGGAATCGAACCCCGGGCCTCCCATATGGTAAATGGGAGCCCTATCGATTGAGCGACATCCATTTCCCATCTTTTGCTTCTTTAAAAACAGATTGATGAAACTATATAGACCTTGTTTTAGAGAGTTTCTACTATTCCCTAAAAGTTTTTATTGCCTTAACTTCCAAGTCTTTTAGCATATTCTAATACTAAAATGAATCATTTCATTTTTTTAAACAAATCAATTTTATTAATACATATTAATAAAGCATACAAATCATCCAAAGTATGCAATCAGTGGTATCTGGTATAATCACATAGTTGTGAATTCATCACTTCAGTCATTATTAGAACATTTTCATTATTTCAATAATAATAAACAAAAAACAGAAACAAACAGGAAAATTCTTCACCTCTCAATCTCTGTATGCTTCCCCTGCTGTACATAGCTGTTATTTCTGGTTATTCTTGCATATTTATTCAGTAGTTTTATTGAGATGTAGTCACATACCATATGATCTATCCAAAGTGTATAATCAATGGGTTTTAGCATAATCTCAATGTAGTGCATTCATCACCACAAAAAATTTTAGAACAATTTCATTCCTCCAGAAAGAAACTCCACACTCCTTAGCAGTCCTCCCCAAGCTCTACATAGCCACTAATCTAATTTCATCTTTATTAATTGATGTATATTTACATTTTATATAAATATAATCATACAATATGTAGTACTTTGTGTTTGGTTTCTTTCACTTATGATCATGTTTTTTTTGGTCTGATATTAACATCTTGTAGTATTAAAATATATTTGTTCAGTTTCAAAGAAAAACAGTCTTATATATGCAATTTTACCCATATTCATATTTCACATGTGGTTTTACTAGGCTATACAGTCCCATGTTACATTTTTTAGCATTCCTTTTAGTAATATACATTACCTTAAACTTCCCTTTAAACCATTTTGACATCCACGTAATAGTACTACTAGTTGCAAACATTATGTTAGATTTTCACTTTTCCTATTCATTTCCAAAGATTAACAAACATCCTTTTTACCAATTCTTTACAAGTTAACCCTCAGTTTTCTATTCTCTAACCTCATTCTGTTTTCTGGTGATCCATATTGAAGTTATTAGCTCCATGAAATTACACAATATATTTAATTCATAATAGCACAATCATACAGTATTTGTCCTTTTGTGTCTGGCTTGCTTCACTCAACATAATGTCTTCCAAGTTCATCTGTGTTGTCAAAAGCCTTATGACTTCATTTCTTCTTACAGCTGCATACTATTCCATCATGTGAATACACCACAGTTTATCCATTCTTTGGTTGATGGACACCTGGTTGTTTCCAACTTTTGGCAATCATGAATAACACCTGTGTGCAGATGTTTGTTGGTATCACTGTTCTCAGTTCTTCTGGGTATATACCCAGTAGTGGTAATGCCAGGTCATGTGGCAAATCTTTATTCAACTCCTTTAGAAACTGCCAAACGGTCCCCCACAGTGACTGTACCATTCTAAATTCCCACCAACAGTGAATAAGTGTTCCTGTTTCTCCACATCCTCTCCAATATTGTAGTCCTCTGTCTTTTTAATAGTGGCCAATACTTGTAGGTATGAAATGATGTCTCATTGTGTTTTTTTTTTTTTTTTTTTTAATAAATCACTTTAATTGGTACATATTAATAAAGCATAAATCCATCCAAAGTGTATCAGTGGAATTTGATATAGTCACATATTTGTGCATTCTTCTCTTCAGTCATTCTTAGAGCACTTTCATTATTCCAGTAATAATAATAATTAACAAAAAAAAAACAACCAAAACTCATCAACTCTCAATCTGTCTATGTTTCCCCTGCTGTGCATAGCTGCTATTCTTTTTCCTTCCCTCTAGTATATTTGTATTTATATTTTGTAAAAACAGTCTCATATATGCAATATCATCCATATTCGTGTTTTACATGAGGTTGTTTTGTCATATACAGTATCATGTTAGAGTTTTTAGCTTTTTTCTAGTAATATACATGACTTAGACTTTCCCTTTCAACCACTGTCATACCCATACAATGGCACTGCTAGTTACAAACACCATGATACACTTTCACCATTTCTATTCGTTTCCAAAGATTTACAAATGATATTTTTACCAGTTCACAGAATAAACCTCAACTTTCCATTTTCTAACCTCATTCTATTTTTTGTTGACCAATATCCTAATTATTAACTCCATGATTTTCCACAATATATTCAGTTCATAATAGTGCAATCATACAGTATTAGTCATTTTGTGTCTGGCTTGCAAAATGTCCTGGTTCATCCATGTTGTTATATGCTTCACGACTTCATTTCTTTTTACCGCTGCGTAATATTCCATTGTGTGTATACACCACAATTTGTTTATCCATTCTTCAGTTGATGGACACCTGGATTGTTTCCAGCTTTTGGTAATCATGAATAATGTGCTATGAATGTTGGTTTGCGGATATCTATCTGTGTCACTGCTCTCAGTTCTTCTGGATATATACCTAGTAATAGTATTGCCAGGTCACATGACAAGTCTATATTCAACTTCCTTAGGAACTGCCAAACAGTTCTCCACAGTGGCTGTACCATTCTACATTCCCACCAAGAGTGAATAAGTATTCTTATCTCTCCACATCCTCTCCAACATTTACAGTTTATTCGACTTTTTTAAAAGCGGCCATTCTAATAGTTTTGAAATGATATTGCATTGTAGTTTTGATTTGTATTTCCCAAGTTGCTAGTGATGTTGAACATTTTTTCATGTGTTTCTTGTCTTTTCAAGTCTTTTGTCCATTTTTAAATTGGGTTGTTTGTCTTTTTGTTGTTGAGTTGTATGATCTCTTTGTATATCATGAATATTAAACCCTTATCGGATATGTGATTGGCAAATATTTTTTCCCATTGAGTTGACTACCTTTTCACCCTTTTGACAAAGTCCTTTGAGGTGTAAAAGTGTTGAATTTTGAGGAGGTCCCATTTATCTTTTTTTCCTTTTGTTGCTTGTGCTTTGGGTACAAGGTCTAAGAAACCACTACCTACCACAAATCTTTAAGATGTTTCCCCACATTTTCTTCTAGTAGTTTTATGGTCCTGGCTTTTATATTTAGGTCTTTGGTCCTTTTTTTAATTTAAAATTTTATTGATATTTACCTGGCAGGGGAGATACCATGATCACGAAGGTGGTTTTCCCAGGGCAAGGCTTATCCATTGCACTCCGGATGTGCTGACCCCTGCAATTTCCCCAAATGTGGGAAACTCGACTACATAATTTGTGGTAGTGGGGGACTGCGTTCGCGCTCTCCCCTATTAAAAAAAAAAAAAAAAAAAAATTATTGAAGTGTATCACTCATACATAAACATACATAAATAATAAGTGTATCATAAAACTTGTGAACTTATAAAACAAACATGTATAACATCGTACAGGGCTCTCATACCTCACCCTACGAACATACCTTGCATTGTTGTGAAATATTTTTAACAAATGATGAAAGAGCTTCCTCAAAATATTACTACTAACCAAAGTATCTTACATTTGGTATATTTCCCCCCCAACCCACCCTATTATTTTTTTTATATCATTCATACGTGAACATACATAAACAATAAGTGTACTAAAAGTTGTGAACTTATAAAACAAACATGCATAATATCATGCAGGGGTCCCGTACCACCAACACCTTGCATTATTGTGACACATTTGCTACAAATTATGAAAGAACATCATCAAAATCTTACTACTATCTATAGTTCATATATGATATTTGGTGTTTTTTCCCCCAACCCACCCTATTATTAATTATTTTTATTATTTTTATTTAAGCAATTTTATTGAGATAGAAATCACATACCATACTATTTGTCCATTAAAAGTATACAATCCAGTGGTTTTAAGTATATTCACTGATATTTTCAGCCATCAAGACACTAAATTTTAAAACCTTTCATCACTTCCAAAAGAAATCCCATATTCTCTAACTATCACCACACTAGGGAACCACTAATGTATTTTCTTTTTTTAAAAATTAATTTATTTTTTTATTGTGGGTAAAAATCAAAATTTTCACAATACATACCAATATTTGTAAAATGATATATAAATATATATGCATATATGTGCATTTACTTGCAAAAATGTTATATATTTTAAGAGGTGCTTAGATTACCTAAATTTTACACGGAACCTACAGGGATTACCATGTTCCCCACCTGCCACACCTCCCACCACATCCCACACAAACGTCTCCCACAACTGTGGCCCATCACCCTCAATGGACTTACACATCCTGGGGCCTTGCCATCAACCATAGACCACAGTTCACATCGTAGCCCACACTCTCTTCCACACAGTTCTGAATGGTGTGTGCTAATTTAAAGTGGCCTACATCCGTTGCCACAACGGCACTCAGGACAACCTCCAGGTCCCGATAAAGCCCCTGTAATTCAACTGCACATCCCCTCCCTGCCCCGAAAGTGTCCAGTGGCCACCGGCTCCACCTCACTGTTAAAATTTCTTCCATTTCTAGAATCACCATATGTGTACAACAGAATACCATTAAGTCCACTCTAGTCCATAGTTCTTCCCCCAATCCTGAGGGGACTGGGATGGTGATGTCCACTCTACCTCCAAGTGAGAGAGGGCTTGTATCCCATGGATATGGTGGGTGGGATTATCCTGCCTGCAGATGCAGGCCCTCTCCATTCCCTGGGATGGCCGCTGCCCATCGTTGTCTCCTCGCCAGGTGACTTGGATGAGTCGATTGAGCTGTAGGGTAGGAGTTGCAGCTCCACCGAGATTCCACGCACACCTGGCACATAGGTAGGCCAGAGGGTCCAGTCTCTGGAAGTATACCTAAAAACCCCAGCATCACATATAGGTTTGAATAGAAGGGACTGATGAACCATGTGCAGGGAGGACTTATTTGAGTCCAATTCTGTCACTCTCAGGAGCACAGATTCCAAAATAGAGCCCACTGATAAGGCATCAGTCTCTGGGGCTATCCCCCCTTATACAGGACCTGGGTGTCTCCAGAGCTCTCAGGAGCCCCTCTGTGTGGGGTGATATGCACTTTGATGTTCTATGAGCTCTTACTGAGGTGTGCGTAAGTGTTACCTCTGGGATGACCTCCTGACTCTCTTTGAAGTCTCTTAGCCACTTGAACTCATTTGTCTTTACCATTTCCCCCTTTTATTCAAGGTCTTTTTCCAGTTGTGTTGCCAGCTGGCAGTTGGTATTAATCCCTCATTGCCAGGGAGGCTCATCTCCGGGAGTCATGTCCCACGTTGGGGGGAAGGTAATGCATTCATATGCTGAGTTTGGCTTAGAGAGAGGCCACATTGAGCAACAAGGAGGCTCTCAGGTGGCAACCCTTAGGCACCCCATAACAGTAAGCTAAGTTTCAGTTACAAGAGCAAAGACTCATAAGGGTAGTCATTAATAACAAGAAATCATCAGTGGGCCATCCTCTTTTGACAGACACTGTCCCTGCACTCAGAAGACTGTTGCTGCTCCCTTGGAGAATGTGGCAGAGGTCTCCAGGCTAGGAATTCAGATTCCCTCATTTATTGAATGATTGTCCACCCATCGTGACCATGCCCCATCCTTTGATCTTTTGAACAATTTTGTATATCTTTCATGTATATGCAGATGAACTTACTCCCATGAATCCCCCTCCCAGACACCCCCCACCAATAATCCCCTGCAGTACCTATTGTAACCCTTCTGTGATCTAAATCTTCCATGAACATGTAACCCATATAATAATCAAATAAACTTAATAGGAAAAAGAAACAACAATGATAAGCTTACATGCAAGAGACAAACATAAGGAAACTCAGGAAAAACAAACAAACAAACAAAAACCAAAACAAAATATAATTAGCGGATTGGGACATTCAAAAAAATGGAAAAAAAAATAAAAAATAAAAGAAATGCCTTAAAAAAATATATATATATATATATATATATATATATTATTTTTTTCCTTTTATCACTGTGTTATCGGATGTCCGGTGTGCCATGACACCTTCCCCCTCTCAATCCCCAGTGTCTCCAAAATTTTCATTTAATTTTCAAAGAAGTTTTAGGTCACAGCAAAGTCACACACGGAATACCAGAGACTCCCAGATACCAAACCATGCCCCCTTCCCCACCCCATATTAACCCCCCCCCTTTTTTTTGGATGTTAGCATTGTTATAACTCTTATACAGATAGCAAAATATAGCAACTCAACATTTTCAATGATTTACAGTATAGTTTACAATTTAGACGATACAGTTTAATAAGTTTTGATGATATTTACCATGTCCTGTGTCCATTACTGTAAGGTAATGAAAAACCTTTCCCTTGACCACTAAATACCCCATTAGATCTTAACTGTTCCTTCCTCCCCACCCCCCTGGGGCATATGACACTCCCCTGTTTTGACTCATGGAATGTCAAGATTCATAGTTACATGCCCTGGGTATTTGAACCTGCCCTTTCTAATCTACCCACCTGTCAATGCTATACCACCAAACCCAGTAATATCTCTACCCATCTGTCCTATCCTTCAATATGCAACTATACTCTATCCCTTCTCTTATCTCCTTGAAGAATCCACCACCTATCACCAGGTCTCGGAGATGTTTTCCAACATTTTCTTCTAGAAGCTTCGTTGTTTTTGCTTTTAGATTTAGGTCTTTGATCCATTTTGAATTAATTTTTTTGTAAGGTATGAGATAGGGGTCCTCCTTCTTTCTTTTGGCTATGGATAGCCAGTTCTCCCAACACAATGGACTGTTCTGCCCAAGCTGGGTGGGTTTGACAGGCTTGTCAAAAATCACATGAACACAGATGTCAGGGTCTGTTTCTAAACCATCAGTTTGGTTCCATTGGTCTATGTGTCTATCTTTATATCAGTACCATGCTGTTTTTACCACTGTAGTTAGGTAATGTGATTTAAAGTATGAAAGTGAGAGTCCCCCAACTTCACTTTTCCTTTTTTAAGATGTTTCTGGCTATTTGGGATCCCTTACTCTTCCAAATAAATTTGGTAATTGTGTTTGTTTAGAAAATGCTGGTGGAATTTTTAACAGGATTGCATGGAATCTGTATATATATTTGGGTAGAATTGACATCTTAATGATATTTAGTCTTTCAATCCATGGGTATGGAATTTTCTTCCAATTATTTAGGGCTTTTAAAATTTCTTTTAGCAATGCATTGCAGTTTTCTGAATATAAGTGCTTTACATCCTTGGTTAAGTTATTTCTAAATATTTTATTCTTTTAGTCTCTATTGTAAATGGAATTTTTTTCCTGACTTCTTCCTCAGATTGTGCATTACTAGTGTCTTTTTTATTTTTATTTATTTTATTTTATTTTATTTTTTACTAGTGTCTTTTAAAGTCTGTTTCATCTGATATAAATGTAGCTAGTCTGGCTTTTTTCTTTTGGCTACTGCATGCAGGGAATAGCTTTTTCCAGCCTTTCAGTTCAATCTGTTGGTATCCCTGGGTCTAAGGTGAGTCTCTTGCAGGCAGCATATAGGTGGCTTTTATTTTCATATCCATTCTGCCAGTCTGTGTCTTTTGATTGGGGAGTTTAATCTATTAACATTCAATGTTATTACTTTAAAGGCAGTTCTTATTTCATCCATTTTGACCTGTGAGTTTTATCTTTTTATATTTTCACCACACTTTTTTTTAAAGATTCATTTTTATTCCCTGCTCCCCATTGTTTTGTGCTCACTGTCTGCTCTCTGTGTCCATTTGCTGTGTGTTCTCTCTGTCTGCTCGTCTTCTCTTTAGGAGGCACTGGAAACCGAACCTGGGACCTCCCATATGAGAGAGAGGCACTCAATCTCATGAGCCACCTCCGCTCCCTGCTTTGTTGTATCTCTTATTGTCTTTCCTCTTTGTGTCTCCTTGTTGCATCATCTTTGTTGTGTTACCTTGTTGTGTCAGCTCATCATGCCCGCCAGTTGTGCCAGCTGGCTGTCTTGCTCATCTTCTCCAGGAGGCACCAGGAACCAAACCTGGGACCTCCCATGTGGTAGGCAGGAGTTCAGTTGCTTGAGCCACATCCGCTTCCCTCACCGTACTTTTGAGACTTTCAGTTACTTTTACTGATATAATCTTCATTTCTAGGCTCTTTCACGACTCTCTCCTGTCTTTTCTTTTCAGACTGTAGTACACTGTAGCAGTTTGGCAGTTTGATACAATTATGAATTCCAAAAATAGATAACTGGATTTTGCTTGTAAACTGGTCTGTTAATCTGGGCATGATTAAGTTATGATTAGGGCATTGACTGGACCACATCAATAGGGCATTGAGCCCCACCCCTTGGTTGTGGGGTCTCAAAGATAAAAGACATGGCAAAGGACAGTGTTGGAGCAGTTTTGAGTTGGAGTTGTGATGTGGAGTATTGAGCTGGAGCCCTGGGAAGTAGCCTACAGAGGAGCTTGGTCATGAGGAAAGAGAGAAGGCCCTAGGAAGAGAAGCAAGCCATTTGCCTGAGAGTCTACAGCTGGCCTTGTGGCACAAAGCAAGGCTGAGCCCAGAGAGTGGCAAGCCCTGGGAAGAGAGGACCCCAAGAAACCTGAACCCTGGCAAACGTCGGCAGCTGTCATGCTCCAACACGTGACAACAGACTTTGGTGAAGGAAGAAACTTATGCTTTATGGCCTGGTAACTGTAAGCTTCTACCCCAAATAAATACCCTTTATAAAGACCAACAGATTTCTGGTATTTTGCATCAGCACCCCTTTGGCTGACTAATACACACACCCTTTAGTATTTCCTGCAAGGCCAGTCTCTTTGTTATAAACTCTCTGTTTCTGTTTATCTAATATTGTAAACTCACCTTTATTTTTGAAAGACAGTATTGCTGGATATAAGATTCTTGGCTGGCAGTTTTTCTCTTGCAGTATCTTAAATATATCATACCACTGCCTTCTTGCTTCCATGGTTTCTGATGAGAAATCAGCATTCAGTCTTATTGAGTATCCCTTATATGTTATGCTTTTCTCTTGCTTCTCTCAGAATTCTCTCTTTGTCTTTGGCATTTGACGTTCTGATTAGTATGTGTTTCAGAGTTGGTCTATTAAGATTTATTTGGATGGGAGTATGTTGTGCTTCTTGGGCAAGGATATCTATGTCCTTCATAGATAGGGTTGGGAAATTTTCTAGCAATATTTCTTCAAATATTCCCTTTCCCCTTTTTCCCTTCTCTTCTCCGTCTGGGACACCCATGACAAATATGGTTGTACATTTCTTGCTGTCGTTTAGTTCCCTGAGACTTTGTTCAGTTTTTTCCATTATTTTCTTCATCTGTTCTTTTGTATGTTTGTTTTCAAAGGCTATGTCTTCAAGCTCACCGATCCTTTTTTTCTGTCTCCTCAAATCTGCTGTTATATGACTCTGGTGTATTTTTAATTTCATTTATTGTGCCTTTCTTTCCCTTAAGATCTGCTATTTTTCTATGTATGCTTTCAAATTCTTCTTTGTGCTCTTCCAGTGTCTTCTTAATGTCTCTAATCTCTTTAGCCATCTCATTGAATTTATTAAGGAGATTTGTTTGAACATCTATGATTAGTTGTCTTAACTCCTTTATGTCATCTGGAGGCTTATCTTGTTCCTTTAACTGGGCCATATCTTCCTGTTTCTTGGTACGGATTGTAGTTTTTTTGCTGGTTTCTTGGCATCTGGCTTACTAAATGTATTTATTCTGGGTGCAGTTTCTCTCTTTAGTTTAGGCTTTCTGCCCTTTCTCCCTTGCTTGTTGTGTAGTAGGAGTCGAGGATGTAGTTGGTGTCATAAGCCATGGCTGCTCAAGATGCCTATGTTGCCCCAGGGACTAGTGAAGCTCTCCCACCTTTCTTCTTTGCCAGGGGTAGGGACAGAGCCACAGCTGTGTGTAATAATCCAAGTTGTGTAGGCCAAGACCATCTGTAGTTGCCCAGAGAGACTGATGAAGCTTCAAGCCCCTTTATCCCCTGCCTGGGGCAGAGATGGAGCTTCAGGTTTGGGTGACAATCTATGCCGTGTGGTTCCAAAATGACCGCAGTTGCTTGGGTAGACTTTTGATTATTCAGTCTGTGCCAGGCAAATGTACCTGCAGTTACCTGAAGAGGGTGGTGTAGGACCTGCCAGCTTCCTCCCTGCCAGAGGTGGGGCTGAAGCCTAGGCTAGGGCTCCGGTCCTATCTGGGTGGAAAGAAGCCAGTCCCTACCTCCACTGTGATTTTTCAGTCAGACTGGCTTCCCTTCACCCCAGCGGGGGAGTCAAAATGGTAGCTACTGGCCTCTTTCTGACTTGGACATGTTCAAACTTTAGCTGTTCTTAGGGTTATACTTTAGCCAGCTGAATTTAGTAATCAGTAGCTGAAGTTGGTTATCAACTGTCTCTTCCTTCCCTGTTTCTGGAAAATGGAGCTTTCAACTCCAGTCACTGAATAGCTTGTGAGATGGCTTGGGCCACCAAAGTAGAAAGAGCACCGGCCTCCACTGCATGGCCTGTAGTTTCCTGGAGAGGCCGGCACAGGTCCCACCAGCTTCCTTCCCACAGGAGGTGGGGCTGAGCCTTATACTAGAGCTGCAATCCGATCTGGATGGAAAGAAGCTGGTATGCACCAGCACTGTTATTTTCATTTAGCCTAGCTTCCCCTCACACTGGGGGAAGAGTCAAAATGGTGGCTACTGGCCTCTTTCTACCTTGGACGGTTCAAACTTTAGCTATTCTTAGGAGTAAACTTTAACCAGCTGAATTTACCAATCAGTAGCTGAAGTTGGTGCCCAACCATCTCTTCCTCCCCTATTTTTGGGAAGTGGAGCTTCCAGTTCCAGTCAGGGAATAGCTCCCAAGGCAGCTTGTGCTGCCAGTGGAGTATAGGCACCAGCCTCCGTGGTGTGGAGTGCTCTACTCATGAATCTTCTCTGCAGATCCACAGTCTCCTCCTTCCATTCTTTCAAGGATGTTGCAGGATGCTCTTCTGGTCTCCTGGAGCCCCCAAACAGGTACTTTAGGTAACTCTGGGTGACTACTGACTGCCCAGTATCATGAGCTGACTCTAGAAGCTCCTTACTCTGCTGCCATCTTGCTGCTTGTTTCCTCTCTTTGATCCATTTTGAGTTGATTCTTGTATAGGGAGTAAGATAGGGGTCCTCTTTCATTCTTTTGGTTATAGATACCCAGTTCTCCCAGCATCATTTGTTGAAGAGACTGTTTTGTCCCTTTAGCATGGCTTTGATAGATTTGTCAAAAACCAGTTGGCCATAGAGGTGGGGTTTATTTCTAAACTCTCAATTCTGTTCTACTGATCAATGTGTCTATCTTTATGCCAATACCATGCTGTTTTGACCAGTGTAGCTTTGTAATATGTTTCAAGGTCAGGCAGTGAAATTCCTCCCATATCGCTCTTCTTTTTTTTAGAATTCTTTTGGCTATTCGAGCACACTTTCCCTTCCACATGAATTTGGTAATTGCCTTTTCTATTTCTGTAAAGTAGGCTGTTGTAGTTTTGATTGGTATTGCATTAAATTTTGTAAATCACTTTGGATAGGATTGACATCTTTATGATATTTAGTCTTCCAATCCATGAACATGGAATGTTTTTCCATTTGTTTAGGTTTTCATTGGTTTCTTTTAGCATTACTTTATAGGTCTTGTACTGTTTTCGTTAAATTGATTCCTAAGTATTTGAGACTTTTTGTTGCTATTGTAAATGGAATTTTTCTCCTGATTTCCTCCTCAGATTGTTCAGTATAGTGTACAGAAATATTACTGATTTTTGCATGTTGGTCTTGTATCTTGCCACTTTGCTGAACTCGATTATTAGCTCAAGTAGGTTTGTCTTGGATACTTCAGGATTTTCTAAGTATAGGATCATATCATCTGCAAACCGTGAGAGTTTTACTTCTTCTTTTCCTATTTGGATGCCTTTTATTATTTTTTCTTGTCTAATTGCACTAACTAGAACTTCTAGCACAATGTTGAATAACAAGGTGACAGTGGGCATCCTTGTCTTATTCCTGATCTTAGAGGGAAAGCTTTTAACCTTTCCCCATTGTGTACCATGTTGGCTGTGGGCTTTCCGATGAGAAATCTGCATTGCCTCACTGGGTGTCCCTTGTATGTGATGGTTTCTTTTTTCCTTGCTGCTCTCAGAATTTTCTTTTTATGTTTGACTTTGGACATTCTGAGTAGTATGTGTCTTGGAGTAGGTCTGTTCACATTTATTCTCATTGGGGTATGCTGGGCTTCCTGTACATGTAAGTTCATTTCTTTCATAAAAATTGGGAAATTTTCAGCTATTATTTCCTCAAATACTGTTTCTTGCCCTTTTCCCTTCTTTTCTCCTTCTGGAACTCCCATGACATGTATTTTGTTTTGTTTTGTTTTATCAATTAACTCCTTGAGCCCTTGCTCATTTTTTCCCCTATTCTTTTCTCTCTTCAATTTCAGCTATTCTTTCTTCACTTTTTCTTTCTTCTATCATTTCGAGTCTGCTGTTGTATGCTTCTAATGTGCTTTTTTTTTGTGTGTGGAGAGTTCCTGGGGATCGAACCTGGGACCTTGTATGTGGAAGCCGGTACTCAACCACTTGAGCTACATCTACTCCCCTCTAATTTGTTTTTGATCTCACCAATCGTGTCTTTCATTACCATGAGCTCTCTTACTTCTCTATTCAGGTTTTCATATTCTTCTTTGTGCTTGCTCATTGTCTTGATGTCTTTTATCTCTTTAGCCATATTGTCCTTTCACTTATTAATTTGATTTTGGAAATTTCTGTGCATCTCACTGATTAGTTGTCTCAAATCCTGTGTCTCCTTTGGGGCTTTGATATATTCTTTTTCTTGAATCATTTCTTCCAATTTCTTAGTATGGCTTATAATTTTTTGCTGAAGTCTAGGCATCTGGTTAGGTTGGTGAGTTTACTCAGATGCTCAGTTTCTCTCTATAATATGGATTTAGTGGCAGGAAGCTGTATGTTACTCCTGTTCTTTAACTCTTGGTTCAACTTGTTCTGGGTCTTTAGGATTGCCACTGTTTGTTACTCAGATCTGGGCCCTGGACCCAATAATGGGTTGGAGACCTGCTTCCTAGGGCCTTGGGGATGGAGGCTGTAAAGGCCAGAAAAAAGGCGCTCTTACTTATTTACTTTTAATTTCCTCACATGCACTTCCTTGGTCCACCAGCAGATGTCACACTTTCACAGTCCTCTCAGTTCAGTGCCTGGTTGGAGTGTGTTTGCTGTAATATGGACTGGACCAGATCTGTGTGATAGAGGATCCTGTCTGGAGACTATCAGCCTTGTAGTTTGAACTTTTCTCTGAGACAGTTCTCTAAACTTTGCTGGCAGTCCCCTCCCTTTTCCCTGGTAGGAAATAATTCCACTCCCCTCTGCATCCTCAACAACCAGTCCTAGTCAGTAGAGAGGGAGATTGAGAGAGTCAAATCTCTTTAGTCCCTTGCCGGCTCCCCATGCAAACAATGCTGCAGCCCCACCCAGCCTCCAAGGGCTCATGGGACACTGTAGATCAAATTTGTGGGTCAAAAGCTGGGACAGCCTTAGGCTGTGTTTCTCTTTCCCCCTTTCCTGGAGAGGTGGGTCCCTGGGGCCCCCTTTGTCTGTTGCTGCTGGCCCTGAGGACTTGAGAATTCAAAAGTGTCTATAGGGTGGGGGTGTATGCTGGCAGCTGCGACTTTTAACTCACAGTTTTGCCATCATGATTCTTTTCCTTTGCCTCTTTCTTTTTTGGGCAGTGTCCAGCCTTCCCCTTGTGTCCTAAACCCTAGGAGATTTTTTTCCAGGCCATTTCTGCCTATCCTCTAGGTATTTTTCAGGGAGAGAAGAGAGTCCCATGTCTTTCTAGTCCACTATCTTCCCGGAAGTCTGAATCATTTTATTTTAAGGGAAGCCATTTGAGTTTACTTGGTTTGAATAAAAATACTAATAATGAACATTAATACAGACTATTTGACTCCCATTTTTTCATAATTTTTTTTAGTATATGCATGCACATACATATTTATAGAAATAATTATTAAACTTTCTTGAAACTAAAGCACAAAAGATGTTAAAGCAGTAAAGAAGGAAAAAGTGAATATGCTTACAAAGAGAGTTAATATAGTACTGTATTAAATTTGACTGAGTTTTTTAGTGTTCAGATCAAAGTGAGCATTGTAGTTTGAAATACTGATTTCCAAAGTGATTTTTCACTTAGCCTTAATGACTTTTTGGACTCCTTTCTGGGTCCTATTGGAAAGGAGAGTGGCTGGAGGGTATAGAAAGGTTGGTAATTGAATAATATCCGCCACAAAAGGCATGTTCAGTTTCCAACCCCTGGTCTTGTGTGAACCCATTTGTAAATAGGACCTTTGAATATTGGTTCTTAATGCAGTGTGGCTGATGTCCTCATAAGCAAAAGAAATTGGACATGGAAAGGAAGCTTCTGGGAGCAGCCAAAACCTGGAAGTCAATGGAACCCAGAATAGAAAGGAGAAGACACGGCCAAATGCATTGCCATGTTACAGAAAAGCCTAGGAACACCAGGATTGCTGGCCAGCCAGAAGATATCGACCCTGGAAGGAAGGAAACCTTCTATCTTCTGAAACCTTGAGTCAATAAATTCCTGTTGGTAAGCCAATTCATTCTATGGTATTTGTTTTAGCAGCCAGGAAATTAATAGAGGATTCATGGGGGAAACCTGAGAAAACACAGTTCTGCCCCTAAGCCCCTTCCATTAGAGGAGCTTTGCTTTTATCATTTTTGTTGAATAATGTTTTTTCAGGCAAAAAATCAATTACATAGTTCTTTTTCAGAGAAAAGAAAATATACCATTCTTAAAGAAAAGTTTTTTCCTGATACAGCGATGCTATAGCTGGTAGCTTTTACAGGGGGAATTAAGTAGCATACAACTGTTGTTAAAGACAATGGATAAAAAAGAATAATAATAATAAAAAGACAATGAATATTTTTATAGCAAATAACCCTTTCTTATTTATTTTTTATTTTTTAAAGATTTTATTTATTCATTCATTCATCCCCCCCTTGCTGCCTGTGCTCGCCGGGCCAGCCAACCACGCCGTGCGGGCGGGCCCGCCCCCACCAGGAGGCCCCAGGAACCGAACCCGGGGCCTCCCACATGGCAAACGGGAGCCCCACTGATTGAGCCACAGCCGCTTCCCAACCCTTTCTTAGTAAACAAAAATCAAAAGTATAATTGTAAAGTATCACTTGATAAAGACATTTTGGCAGGAGGTTAAGCTAATGTCCAGGTATGTAATTTTTTTAGTGATCAGTGGAACCTTTCAGAGAAGAACATAATATACATAACTTATGTCAATGATTCTCACCCCTTCACTTATTGTATTCATTAGTCTCCCAAAAGTTAGGGTCCATCTTTATTGTCATGAAATTCTTATAGGGAACATATTTAAAATATTATTTTCTGTACCTCATACCTATATATTTTGATCTTAGGTCTGAGATAGAGGACCAGAAATCTGCATTTTATTAAAATATATTACTTTTCTTGATTAGGTACATAAACATAATAAAAATGATGTAGCTAGAATAATCTCACTCACACTTCTGTCCCTTCAGCCTAATTTACTCTGCCAATCTTTCAAATGATTATTACTATGAATTTCATAATTCTATCTAGAAGTTATTTCCTAAGGTAACAATTAATTTTAAACACTACCCTTTTTTCCCTACTATTATATTTCTTTGATGTTTTGAATTGTACCATATTGATTGCCTTCCTTTTCCTATATGGATATATTTTCATTTATTTTTCTTGTGGTTACCATGGGGTTAAAATTTAACATCCTTTAGTGTTTTCTAGGGAAACAGAATCAACAGAAGATATCTGTAAATAGTATGAGATTTTATAAGAGCCTCTCATGTGACTGTGGGGATGCACAAGTCCACGGTCTGCAGGCAGGCTGCAAACCAGGTCCTTCGATGAAAGTCCAGTGAAGGTCCTTGATGAGTTTCTGGGAGATGTTGGCTGTCCAAAGACAAGCTGGGAAATTCTCTCCAAATGCTGAAATCATTTCCCCTCTTAAGGCATTCAGCTGCTGACAGCAATCTTCCTGGTTGATGTAGATGTAATCAGCTATCTATGCAGTAAACTCACTGGTAACTAAAGTCCATAAATGTCCTTGTATTACCATTAGCCCAGTGCTTGCTTGACCAAACAACTGGGCACAATTACCTGGCCGAGTTGACGCATTAGCCTAACCATCACAACCCTAAATATATAAAATCATATATTATTTGATACCAACTTAACTTTCATGACATGTACATATACTTTACCTATACCTCTATAAGAGAAAGATGGACATTTCATAACAATAAAAGGATCAATCTAAGGGAAAGATATAACAGTTGTAAATACATGCACATATAACACCTAAGACTCATTTTAACATGGGAAGTAAAAAAAAATTGACACCTGTCTGAGGGATACCCTTGTCAAGAAGGAGGGGGAAGGTTACTGTCTCTTGATCTCCCCCAACTCAGTTCCTTCCACTATCCTCCCTAGTTCACAGCACTTATCCTGTTTTTTCTAATTAATACTTAAAAAAAAATTTTTTTTTTAAAAAGATACTTAGATTACATAAATGTTACATAAAAATATAGGGGATCCCCATATGCCCCACTCCCTACCCCTCCCACACTTTCCCACATTAACAGCATCCTTCATTAGTGTAGTATATTTGTTAAAATTGATGAACACATATTGGAGCATTGCCATTAAATGTGGATTATAGTTTACATTGTAGTTTACACTCTCTCCCACACAATTTTGTAAGTAATGACAAGATATATATGGCCTGTATCTGTCATTGCGCCATCATTCAAGACAATTCCAGTGTCCCCAAAATGCCCCCATATTACACCTTTTTTTCCCTTTCCCTCTCCTCAGAACCTCCAGTGGCCACTGCCTCCACATCAATGATAAAAGTTCTTTCATTCGTAGAATAACAGTAAGTCTATAGTAGAATAACAGTAAGTCTACTCTAGTCCATTTTTCATTCCCCAGTCCTGAGGATTTTGGCATGGTAATGTCCACTCTGCCTCTAATTGGGAGGCAGCTTAGATCCCATGGGTCCAATGAATGGGACTGTCTTGGTTGCAGTTGCAGACACTCTCTATTCCTTGGGATGTTTGTTGTCAGTCAGTATTGCCTTGTTAGTTGTCCTGGGTGAGTCCAATGAACTGGAGAGTAGGTATTGCAACTATGTTGAGATTCAGGGCCCAACTGGCCCATAGACAGCCCAAAGATTTAAGTCTCTTGGACCTATAAACTCTAGTACTAACTATAGGTTCAAATAGAAGGGGCAGAAGAGCTATGTGTAGGGAGACCACAACTGTTTTAATCATATGTTTACAAAGTTTGGCTCACCCAGAGCATGTTCTCCCCCTGAATGTACAGCCTGTACTAGTTGATTTATAATGAATTCATTTTAGAATGAATGAACAAATGAATGACTGAATGAATAGATGGCACCCTAGCCAGAGGTGGAGAAGCAAGAGAGCATAGCATAGTGTCAGAACTGTAGATTTTCCCAAAGGCCTTCAGTAACGCTTCCCAAACTGAATTCCTTGAGATGTGCATAGGTATTCAGTGAAAAACAGGAGGTCAGTACTCAAACTTTATCTTCTCTGTTCCTTATTTGGAAATCCCCAATGCCCATTACTGTGTTTAAATCTATTTCCCCACATTCACAAACTTATTTGACCAGAATTTTATTAATATCTTGAGGAAGTGCTCCTTAGAACACTATTTAGAATATGCTGACTTCTAGTGTAAGATAATTCTGTTGGGTTGTTGGCAGATGAACCGTAGAAGTGGATCATGGCCAGTCCAGGAGATTTCTCTTCTAAAATGCTGAGGAATTTGAATTTTATTGTGTAAGCTACAAAAATCATTGAGTGGTTTTAAAAAAGGAACATTTTGAATTGTATAATGTCCTAGCAGCAGTGTTGAAGATAAATTTGAGGGAGGCCAGGCCATAAGCATAGAAAATACTTGGAAGTTTGTGGTAATAATCCAGGATACCAGTGATGAAATACTGGACTAAGTCTATGATGAGAGAAATGGGGAGGTGGGGTGAAATTGAGAAAATATATTTAGGAAGTAGTATTGCTGCATCTCTGGACTAATTGTATTGAAGAATGATAGAGTGGGAAGTACTAAGGAATACTTAATAGTTTCCTTAATACTAGTTTCTGGCTTAGAGAATTGGGCAGGGGGTGGTGACATTCATCCTGAAAAGGCAAAGAAAAAGAGATACTTATGAGAGACAAGTGAGAAATTCACATGTGGAACTCAGAAGAGAGATCTGGGCTAGATATGAAAAGTTGAGAGTTACTGGCATATTGACTCATTTGAAGCCATAGGTTTGGATGTGGTCACTCAAATAAAATATGTTGGTTGAGAAGGAAAGTAAGAAGACTGAGCCTTGGGGAACATCAACATGTAAGGGGCTAACAGAGGAAGAGAACACTGAGATGTAAGAAAGAAAATTAGGATGGAGATCCACTGGGAAAATATGGTGAAACAAGGTAGCAGAAGGGGAAGAATATCATCAAATCTATAAGCAGTGCTGCAAAATCAGGAAGGAAGGATCAAGGATGATAAAGAAAGGAAAGTGGCCATTGCATATGAGAATTTGAATGTAATGGAATACCTGTAGGAGAGTTGTTTCAGTGGAGTGGTTGGCTAGGGTCCAGCAAGTTGAAGAACACAGAAGATTGAAATAGAGATGAATAAGTCAGGACAGGGCCTGCACATAACTCAGAAGCTTAGCTCTGAAAGGGGAGCAAGAGGAGGGCAGTACTTAGAGTATAGGGGGCTTCAGGGAAACTGTCCAGACCTTACCAAGAAAGACTATCAGTTGGGCTGTAGGATGGAAAGACCAGCAAGGTTCTGTGAAACAGGGCTCTCTAACTTTTATCTTTGTATAAATAGAAAGTTGATTTTACTGTGCGTTAATGAAAGGGGAATTTGCTGATGGCAGGTAAAGGAGACCAACCCATGTACTCTGGCCTCTCTTGTGCCCCACCTGGGCCTACAGGAAACCAGAAGATTAAGCAGTGCCATGCCCTCACCCCTCCCCTGCTCAGGAGCATGTCAGGGCATAATGGTGGGACTCACACCAATAGATAGCTCCTCTATCCACGAACCTGGGTGGGCTTATTCTGTTTCTTTCTGCCCATGGGAAGCATGATCCTGCCACAGACATCATAGGAATCTCCTTCTCCTGCAGATTCCCTTGTCCTCAAGGCAAGCAGGGTCAGAGGACTTTTGCAGGGTCTTACAAATTATCACCTAAGACCTGGATGACAATCGTAAGATCTTGGAAGAAATTAGTTGTGACTGGCAATGTCTGAAAATTTCATGGATTTTCTGTGGAGACACTTGGTACCCCGCTAATTCAAGTCTTCCTGGATGGGGTGGTCTTTCCTTTTGGAGGTGACTGATGACCAAGCTCCTGTCCTCATGTGGCCCTGCCAGCTTCAGCGCATGCTTCCCAGGGCTGCTGTCAGAAGTGAGCCTCCACAGTGGGAGTGGTCCTTCTTTATAGCTGAATTTTCTACCTTTTATTTCATTAAACCACATGAAAAATAACAAGTTTTGGACAGGACGTGAGGAATAGGAGTCCTCATTCATTGCTGGTAGCAATGCAAAAGGGTATATCTATTGTGGAAGACAGATTGATGGTTTCTCAGAATGCAAAGTGTAGAGTTATCATATGATCCAGCAACTGCACTACTATGTATATACCTGAAAGAATTGAAAGTAGGGACTCGATCAGATATTTGGACAGTGATGTTCATCGCAGCATTATTCACAGTTGCCAAAAGATGGAAGCAATGCACGCATCTAGCAACAGATGAATGGATGAGTAAAATGTAGTTTAGACATACAATGGAATATTATTCAGCTGTACAAATGAGTGAATTCATGATATATGTGACAGCATGGATAAACGTTTTAGACATCCTGTTGAGTGAAATAAACCAGACACAAAAGGACAAATATTGTAGTATTTCACTTTTTTGAAATAATTAGAATAAACTTATAGCATCAGAATGTAGAGTATTCTTTACTGAGGTGGGTATATGGAATGAAAAGTTAAGGTTTAAAATGTACAGGGTTCCTGTTTGGAGTGATGGAAATGTTTGGTAATTGATGAGAGGTATCAGAGTAAAACATGTGAACATAATTAACATCACTGAGACATACATTTTAATCTGATTAAAAGGGGATGTTCGATTGTATATATGGTGACAATTAAAAAAAAAATCCGTGGAACTTCACTATACAATGAACTATAAGTTAAACCATGGGCTATAGTTAATAATACATTTATAAAAATATGCTATCATCAATTGTAACATGTTCTACACCAATTCAAGATGTTAATAGTATATGTAATCTAAGCATCTTAAAAAAAAAAAAAGTACCACACAAATACAAAGTATCAACAATAGCAGAGTATATGTGAACATTGTACTTTTCCATGAATTATCTGTAATCCTGTAATGTTTCTAATGTAAAAATAATATTTCAAAATGTTATACTAACATAAAAAATAAGCTGCTTTTAAAAAAAAGATGTTAATAGTAGTGTGGTATATGGGAATTTTGTATTTTATGCTTGATTTTTCTGTAAACCCATGAATTCTTTAATATGGGGAAAAAAATCTCATTTTGTTCATCCGCCATTTTCTATTTCTTTGATTTTTTCCCTTCAGTATGTAATCAAATGTAAAGTTTTTTAAAGTCTTTGTCTGATATGTCCAAATTCTAGACTTCTCCTTTGATGATTTTTTTTTTTTGAAGGTACTGGGACCAGGGAATGAATCCCAGACCTTGTATGTGGGAAGCCAGCGCCCAACCACCAAGCCACATTGGCTACCCCGAGTTGTTCCCCTCACCTGTTTTACTTATTGTTCATTTGTTTATTTTTTTCTTTGTTTTTGTTCTCAGGAGCTGGGGACCGAATCTGGGACCTCCCATGTGGTAAGCAGGTGATCAACTGCTTGGGCCACATCTGTTCCTTTTGATGTTTATTCTTTATCTTATTCATTTAAATGGACCATCAATTCCTGTTTCTTTGAATGTCTTATAATATTTTGTTATACACTGGATATTTTAATATTTTAATGTGTTACCTCTGGAATTTAGTCACTGACTTGTTAGTTCCTTAAGCTTGAATCCAGGTACTCTTACATGAGAGATTTCTTTGAATGCCTGTTGCTAATAACCAAAACCAAACCAAAACCAAACAAAAAACGAAAAACACCTTTCCCAGTCTTTGCAGATGTGGCTCTGTGAGTGCCCGCTTTCTGAATTGTCAGCCTAACAATTATCCTAAAGAACATCTTGAAGTGAAAGTATAGGGCCATCTCCTGTCTTTTTCTTACTATGTGACTTGTCCTCGGCGTGCACACATGGCCTTATGAATTCCCCTGTTTACACAGATCCAAATGCCCCTTCTCACACAGGAAAGTGTATTTTCTCTTGGTTCTTGTGCTCTATTAAATGTTTTCAACCCACTAATCTTTGCTCTAGCCATCTAAGGTTTGTTTTCTTATAACAGTTGTTTTACCTGTAAGCTACTTCTAAATCCAGAGGAAGCTCTGGGATATCAAGTCAGAGACAACTGTCCTGATTTAGTCTTTCAGGCTGCCACCAGAGAGATTGGTCCAGATATACCTGCATCCCAGTATGTACATGATTGTTACTCTGTCTTCTCTGTTAGCAGTACCAAGGAACTGCACTGGGAGCACAGTCTGGCTTCACACTAAGCCAGGGAGAGATGGAGAAAGCACCAGGAAAGGAGTCAGAAGATTTTCCTTCCATTTTAAAGTTGCCTGTTTTATTGATTTGGCACATGCCATGTTACTCCAATCCATTGATATTATTGGTCTGCTCTTAAGAAGTTATAAAAGGTTTTTCTTAACTGGGTAACTTGATTAGAGGGCAAACATTGTATATCTTATTAGAATAATCTATGCTTTATATTGACCTCATTGTTCTTTATTGTTTTAGAGAACAAAACTTCCATTTTTGAAATAATTGTTTTTATTTTCCAATCATGCTACCATCTCTCTTTTTTTTTTTAGGTATTTGCATGTGTTTTTTTTTTTTTTAATTTTTAACTTCATTTCTACATAAGTTTTATATTACAGAAGATACATAAAAAATATAGGGGATTCCCAAATAGCCCATCCCCTCCCCCTCTTACATTCCCCCCCATTGATTACATCTTTAATTAGCATGGTACATTTGTTACAATTAAATAACAAATATTGAAACATTACTTCTAACCATGGTCTATAGTTTACATTATGGGTTACACTTTGCACCATACAATTTAATTATAGGTTTTGACAAAATGTATAATGGGACTGTATCTGTCATTGCAATATCATGGAGAACAATTCCCATGTCCCCAAAATGGCCCATTTTACACCTAGTCTTCCCTTTTCCTCCCCTCAGAATCGTTGGTGACTATCTATATCAATGTTATAAGTTCTATTACTAGAACAAAAAATGTTATTGAGGTAAACATTTTAGAAGCTATATAAAGTTCTTAGAGAATTTTCAATATCCTCACTGTGAGATGTCCAAGTACTTTTGTGCCCGGTATTGGACAATGGTATTTTTTCATTAATTCAGTTATTCTTAAAATAATGTATAATGAACTCTCATCAGGTCATTCACTTTTGTAAAACAGCAATAAGTTATCTGTAGCCATTTTAAGTTTTTTTGTCATCTGTGGATGACAAAATAGTTTTTATTCTGATGCTTCCCTAAAAACCCTTGCAATAAGCTACAGGCCAGTGTGTTTAATCTTCAGCAAAAAAGATTATTTCAGAGGCCTATGGAAAGACCATGCCAAGTTCTCTGAGGCACAGGCTTATCTGAAGACATTGTTTAAATAACTTTGAAAGCATACCACTGCACTGAGTCAAGATGTCCAGAATTCTAGTGAAGAAGTTGATGAGTTCATGAGATTGCTAGCACAAGATCAAGTGAAACTACTCAAGAGTAAATGAACTGGTAAAAAACGATTATAGTTTTGTTTGCATTATTGCTAATGTTTTATTTTCTCTTTTCTAGATACAAGGACTTCCTTATTCTTTTCCCTTAACCTATCCATTATTCATGAAATATATTTGTCTCCCTGTCTGACCCCTCCAGAATTTGGAAACTCTTATTGAATATTATGTTTTTATGGCAATATAATTATTCACATAGGTTTAATCAGAATCTGTCCTCTTTCATAACAGGAAATAATTGGAGTCACTGATTATATTACCAATTGCTAAGAGTCCAATTAGAGGGAAGTCCATGGCTGTAAATTGGTAACTTCACAATCAATGACTCCATACCTGGTCCTTTAACCAACCCAGATGTGATTCTATTTGTTAATGATTCTGATAGAATTTGTGATCATAAATTTAAAGTAGGCTATGCAGTTACCACTCACTATGAAATTCAATGAGGTAGCCTTCCACAATATTTTTCCTTCCCAATGTGATGATCTCTAGGCTCTTTCCTGAGCCTGCTTTTTGTCTGAAGGAAAATCTGTTAATATCTATACTGATAACAGTTATGCTTTGGGTGCAATCTATGATTTCAGCCTGCTATGGTAACAAAGAGGGTTCTTCTCTTCTTCTGGTTCTCCACCTAAAAATGGACAAGTAACAGTCTCCTTTCTGCCATTTTACTCCTATCCTTGGTTGCCTAGGTGGCTCAAGGGGAGTGGGGAGTGTGGAAGGGTTATCGGACAGGCAGACTGGAACCTATCCTGCTCCAGGGGAGAGTAGAGCCACTGGGAAATCAGGTTTGTGTGCCGGTGCCCAGCCGGCTCCCACTGGGATGAGAGCCAGTGTGCTATTGGTGTGTCTGCTGGCACGCAGCTGGCATAGGGGGAGAGGAGAGCCACAGACCAGTGCCCAGGTGGCTCTGGGGAGAGGGGACCAGGGGATGATCAGGTGGACAGAACTGCACCCAGCCAGCTCTGGGGAGAGGAGAGTCCCTGGGCGATTGTGTGTGTGTCCCAGTACCTAGATGGATCCAGGGGTGAGGGAAGCTGCCAGGTGATAGGGAGTGTGTGCTAATGCCCAGCCAGCTGTGGGGGAGAGGAGAGCTGCCAGGCAATCAAGTTTGCATATCGGTGCCCATCTGACTACAGTGGGGAGGAGAGCCACATGGCAATCTGGTGTGCATGCTGGTGTCCACATGGCAGTAGGGATGAGGAGAGCAATGGGCTTGCACTTTGCCAACTCTGGTGAGAGGGACACTGCAGTGTGGGCTGATCTGGTGGGCAGACGGGCACCCAGCCAAACTACAGGGGAGAGGAAGGTGGCCAGTGATAAGGTGTGTGTCCTGGTGCCCAGCCCAGCCAGCTCCAGGGGTGAGGAGAACCTCCACACAATTGGGTTTATGTACTAGTGCACAACTGACTCCCAGGAGGTGGGGTGCTGCAGGGCAATCAGGTGTGTGTGTCGGTGCCTAGCCAACTCCCAATGTGAGATTTTCTTGCTTTGTAGGGATACAAATCCCACACAGTTTTGCCCAGATAAGGTTTCTTAGCTGCTCACCTTGATACCAAGGACCATTTCACAAGAGAGTGTATTGGGTGATCAACTCCCAGTGAATCAGAGATTACTACACACTGGGGGAAGTGATGACAAAAAGAATCCCCAGTGCCTAGATCTATTTATCAAAGGTGTGAATCTTGGTATGGTTTTGGGGAAGACTCGTTAAAAGGGTTCCTGGTTTTCTAAGGTCCTGTCTAACCCTCCTGGGAGTGAACTTCCCTCTCCTTGCAAAATATGCCGTAAGAGGGAAGAGGGAATGGTTCAGAGTTTATCCTGTTTAGCCACCAAAGTTCTTGATTTTTGAGGCTCCTCTAAGGGCTGTTGTGGTGAGAGGAGCCAGGACTTTTCTGTGAGATTCTACCTGGGCAGGGAATGTAAGGTTTTCTGGGCCAATCCCTAGTGATAAAGAGTATATGTAATATGGGGTTCCAGGTAATACTCATGGTCTCCTTTGGTGGTGGGCTGGCCCCTACTGGTGTTGACCAGAGAGCTTTTGAGAGCATTTCTGAGGGGTCTAGAATGTTCCCCAGAGATCCCCAATACAGGTGGATTGGAAAGGTTTGAGTCTATACATTATGCCTGGGTAAAGAGATGGGCCAGCAAGGCCAGAGAGGTGATAAGGAAGACAGGAAGGAAGATAGGTTGTCCAGCCTAACCCACTGGTATAAAAGCTTTTCCATGGCCATTGATTACCATTCCTCTGATCTCCCTCTGAGACCAGGGCATCCCTAGTTGTCTTCCTTTAGAGCTCTTTCTTACCCATTCTGTTGCTAAAGTGACAACATGTCAGACAGCCGTCTGCTCACCAGTGTTTGCTAAGAGGATCAGCTCTTGTGGCCCTTGATGTCCATTTGCAAAATCAGGAGGCAAAAAAGGAGGAGGCCTGGTGAGTAGATGTAGCTCAAGTGGTTGAGCATCTGCTTCCCGTGGGTGAGGTGCCGGGTTAGATCCCTAATACCTCCTAAAAAACAAAACAAAACAAAAAAAAAACCCTAAACAAATGAAAAAACCAACTCTCATTGGGGAGTGGATGTAGCTCAGTCATTGAGCAACTGCACCTGCTTCCTGAGTATGAAGTCCTGGATTCAATCCCTGGTACTTCCTGAAAAAAAAAAAAAAAAAAAAAAAGGAGGCCTAAATGATTGGGCAGCAGAGAGACCCATCTTATTCCTCTTCCTCGTCACCACCCTGCATTACAGGACAGAAGAGGGCTGAGGCTAGTCCACGTAGAGTCACCATTTGTTTTTGTTTTGGACCCCTTAACTGTCTCTCCTGTCTGGAGTCACTTGAGCCAATTGAACGAGACAAGATTCAGTAAAGCATAGCAGAAACTTTAATCTTTGGTAAAGAATGGAAAATAAAGTGTCCATCAAGCACCTTCTTCCTAAAGGGGCAGGGTCAGGGTTCCTTTATAGGAGATCGGGATGTGATGAGGGAGGCATCCTTCTCACGCACATATGGTCTTAACTTTAAGCCAGTACTTTAATTAATTAATTAATTAATTAATTAATTTTACCAGGAGGTCCCAGGGATCAAACCCAGGTCCCTCCATATAGGAGATGGATGCCCAACCATTTGAGCCACATCAGTCCTCCCAGCCAGTACTTTTTGCACAGGGAGCACAGTTGCCAGCTTGGAGAGGACTAGCTCAGGCTGGTCTTGTGGTTACTAGCAGGTGGCTCTGAGTGGTCTTGCAGTTACTGGCATCCTGCACTTAGTTTCTGAAAGCAAGCATAGCTCAAACAAAGGGAAAAGTGAAATTTTCCATGAGTATTCATTCAGGTGATGCTCTGTCAAGGTGATAGATCTTTATTAAACTTCATCTAACTTCTGATACTACAACTAAATTACAGGGTGTTGAACCATGGACCCACATTTCTCAACTAAGGCCCAACCAGAGTCCTGGACTTGTTCTAACTCTGGAGACTTAAAGAAAATCAGACTACTTGCTGGGCTTGTCTTTGTATTTCTTTTCTTTTTTCTTTTTTTTAAGATTTATTTTATTTATTTATCCCCTCCTTGCTGCTTGTGCTCGCTGTGTCCTTTTGCAGTGTGTTTTTCTGTGTCTGCTTGTCTCTCTTTGTTGCATCATCTTGCTGCACCAGAAACTGCGCCATGCGGGCTGTCAGCTCACCGCACTGTGCTGGCCGGCTTGCCTTCACCAGGAGGCCCCGGGAATCAAACCCGGAGCCTCCCGTATCTTATCGGGAGACCAACCACTTAAGACACATCCCTGGATTTCTTTTTATTGCAGTAATGTAAGAGACAAGAAGGCAAGAATATTTTTTTGTTTAATTGTCTATTTATCTCTCTAGCAGCTGAACTAGTGCCTAACTCATTTTATGGTGCTGAGATTTGAGAGGAAACCACTTAATATCTCTTTTCCCTGCTGCATCTCTGATATTAAAGGAAAATGACAGTTGAATGGATATCTGAATTTTTTTTTTTGACAGAATCTTTGGAGCAGATAGTTTTGTTTTGTGCAAAGAGGTCCCCAATATCATACCCTAGCAACAAGCAGATGTAGTCTTATCATGCATTATGTAGCCTTTTCTGACCAGCTTCTTTCTCTTAACATTATGAATTTGATATGTATGTGGCAGGAAAGTGCTTTCCTTTTGACTGCTGAGTAATATCCCAGGGCATAGTTGTACCACAGTTTGGTTATCCATTCACCTAGTGAAGGACATCTTGTTTTTTTCCTAGCTTCTGGTTATTATAACTAAAAGTTGCTATAAATATATGGGTGCTCTTTTTTTATGTGGACATTAGTTATCAAACAAACTTGGATACATACCCAGGAGTGCAATTGATGAGTCACATGCTGAGATATGGTTATCTTTATAAGACATGCTAAAATGTCTTCCAAAGTGGCTGTGCCATTTGCATTCCTTCCAGCAATGCATGAGAGTTCCTGTTGTTCCACATCATTGCTAGCAATTGGATTGTCTCTTCTTTGGATGTTAGCAATTCCAGTGGGTGGGTAGTGTCTCATTGTTGGTTTAAGTTACTTTTCAGTAATGAAAAATGATGTTAAATATCTTTATGTGTGCTTATTTGCCAGTTGTCTACCTAATTGGTGAGGTGTCTGTTCAGTCATTTTCCAATATTTTAATTGTGTGGTTTGTTTTCTTTTTATTGAGCTATATAGGCCTTTTGTATGTTTGATACAAGTCCTTTTTCAATGTATGTATTTTACAAAACTTTCTACCAGTGCAGACTTGAGGTCTTTTAATTCAGTTAACAGTGTCTTCCACAGAGTAGAATTTTTAATTAAAAAAAAAAAGTCCCATTACCATTTTTTCCTTTCATGGCTTTTTCTTTAGATGCTGCATATAAAAACTCATCAGCAAACATAAGGTTATGCAGATTCCCTCTTCTGTTGGGTTTTCAATTTTTATCATATTGCATCTTACACGTAAGCCTAGTGTACTAGTCAGCCAAAGGAGTGCTGATGCAAAGTACCAGAAATCTGTTGGCTTTTGTAAAGGATATTTATTTGGGGGTAAAAGCTTACAGTTACAAGGCCCTAAAGAGTCTGTCTCAAGATTACTTCCTCACCCAAAGTCAGTTGCCACATATTGAAGCAAAATGGCAGGCGATGTCTGGGAGGGTTCAGCCTTCCTCTTTCTTTCCTCTAAGGCTCTGTGGGCCCAGCTTTTTCTGATCTCAGCTCTAGGCTGGCATTGGGCTCAGCTGCTCTGTTCTCTTCAGTTGCAAACTATCAGGCAAATGGCTCCGGGGCCCCAGCATCAAAGTTCTCTCCTCTTCCGTGTCTATGGAGTTCTATTCCTCTATGAATCTTCTCCTGTGTGTTTTTTTGAATGTCCATTTATATAGCCCATTAAGGGGGTGAGGACTCAACCCTGGCCACGCCCTAATGACATGGGCAAATCAAAGCCCTAATCTTGATTTAATCATGTAAGTGTAAAACCTTTCGATTTAATACAATCAAAGGGTATCACATCCAGAGTAACAGACCAGTTTACAAATATAATCTATATCTCTTTTTGGAATTCATAAATAATATCAAACTGCCACACCTAGAAACTCTTTTGGCTGAGTTTCTGTGTAAGATGTAAAGTTAATGTCTTTGTTAGTATTTTTTCTATATGGCCATCCAGTTGTTCCATTTCCATTTGTTCAAAAGATTATGTTCACTTGAATATATTTTCATGGGTCTATACATGGACCTATTGTTTTCCATTTTACTGTGTGTCAAAGTCACTCTATTAATTAAGACTAGAAACAGGCAATGTGGCTCTTCAGTTTTGTTCTTAAGTATTTTGCATGCTATTCTAGGAGTAGAAACAGTTCATAAATATCTACAAAATATCTTTCTGGGATTTTGTATAAGATCTTAAAAATATTGAGTCTACCGACCATGAATAAGGAATATTTCTTCATTTATTTAACTTTTTAAAAATTTTTTCAAGTTTTTCATGGTTTATGAGATAAGGATATTTACATAGTTTCTTAGGTTTGACCAAAGGAATTTATTGTTTGTATTTATTATTATAAATGCATTTGTTTGTGTGTTTTTTATTTCATTGTTCATTGCAGGGAAGGTAAATCAATTGACTTTTGTATATTTACCTTGTACTTTTCTTCTAATTATCTCCATAGATTCTCATCAAGGCATTTGACAGCTCCATTTCCTTTTTTTTTTTTTTAATTTGTGGGTAAAAATCAAATTTTTCACAATACAAACCAACATTTATAAAATGATATATAAATATATATGCATATATGTGCATTTGCTTACATAAATGTTATTTTTTTAAATATATATATATATTTTAAAAGATGCTTAGATTACATAAATGTTACACAAAAATTACAGGGATTCCCATGTTCCCCTTCTCCGACACCTCCCATAACATCTCACATAAACATCTTTCATTAGTGTGGCACCTCACCTGCAATATATATACACTTCCTGGGGCTTTGCCACTAAGCATGGACCATAGTTCACATTGTAGACCACTCTCTCTCCCACACAGTTCCGTATGTTATATGCTGATGTAAAATGGCCTATATCTGTCATTGTAATATGACTCAGGATAATTCCCAAGTCCTGAAAAAGCCCCTGTATTACAACTGCTTTTCCCTTCTCTGCCCCGAAAGCATCTAGTGGCCACTGGCTCCATTTCCTTTGAACTTTCAGATTTATAGCACTGAATAATATGAACATTTAATTTCAGAGATTCTGTTTGTGGCCTGAAGGGGGCACATGTCCACAGCAGAATAGTGAGAACCAAGTTTCCTTTGCCGCACCGGCTGCCAGGACAGAGGGCCTGACCCGTCTTTTTGACCCAACTGAACCTCAGACCAAGTGAAAAAGTCCTTTACGATAGGCCCCAGGACTTTGTTGCCATGTCCCATGAAGATGAGGACTTCATTCTGTAGTACCGATGCGGGAAGATCCAGTTGCCATGGGACAACTTGTGCCCTGTCCATAGTGAGTAAAAAGCTTTATTCATAAGTTTTCATTAATGTTAACTTCCTAAAATGTCTTCCTCAGGTCCCCCTTCTTGAATGTGTTCCATCAAGAACACAAATGTGTTCATTTGTAGTTTTCAAGTAACAAATCTTGCACTTCCTTGGTTAAATTTCTTCCTAAGTATTTTATTCTTTCTGGTGTTGTAAAAAAAAATTGCTTTATTAATTTTCTTTTCAGATTCTTGCTATGTTATAGAAACACAGTAGACTTTTGTGCAACTTTCTGGCATTGTTTATTAGCTGAAACAGAATTTTGTGAATTCTAGAGGGTTTTTAAATATGTAAGTCATGTCATTTCTAAATACAGATAGTTTTCATTCTTCCTTTCAAATTTGGATGCCTTTGCCTTGTTTTTCTTGCCTAATTGCTCTGGCTAGGACATCCTGGACAGTGATGAATAGCAGTGGCAAAAACAGCATCTTTGATTTGTCCTTGATCCTGTTGGGGAAAGCTTACAGTCTTTCACCACTGTGTATGACGCTAAGCTATTTAGTCTTAGTTTGGTTGGCTTGTTTTTTGTATTTCACCATGAAAATGTATTGGGTGTTGTCAAATCATTTTTCTGCAGCAATTGGCATGTTCACATCATTTTTTTCTTTGTTGAATTAACATTGCATGTTACTTTGCTATTTATTTATTTATTTATTTATTTATTTTTAAGATTTATTTATTTACTTTATCCATTTTAAACCCCCCCTTCCCCATTTGCTGTTTTGTGTCCATTTGCTGGGCAATTCTCCGTGTCTGTTTCCTGCCATCTCTTCTCATCCTCCTCCTCCAGTCTTCTGGAGACCTCCGATGTAGGAGAGAGGTGTTCTGCTGCCTGCGCCACCTCAGCTCCTGGCTTCTGGAGCTTTCGGAGCATCTCCTCTTGTCTCTCTCCTGTTACGTCATCATCCTGCTGCATGGCCCCTGGGGCCCGACGGCTCAGCTGCACACAGAGCCTGGCAGCCCATGTACCTTCTATATATATATATATTTTTTTTTACCAGGAGGTCCCGGGGATTGAACCCAGGTCCCTCCATATGGCAGATGGACGCCCAACCATTTGAGCCACATCCGCCCCCCCCCTTTGCTTTTTAAATACATTTTATTTTTTAAAATATTTT
>JAKSZT010054280.1:250934-280811 GCA_026826555.1 Tolypeutes matacus | reverse complement strand
TAGAACTATTAGTAAAAGTCTTTAAATAACCTGTCTCAAACCTATTCAATGACCTAAGTGAATCCAGATAGAAAGAACTAGAGGAAATCAGGAAAACAGAAAACTTTCATAAGAAAAAAGATATTTAAAAAGTATAAAAAGAAAAAAATTTGGAGCTGCAAAGTACAGTAACTGAATTTACTCAAGCAAAGGATGTACTGAAAGGAAAGAAAAATATTACATGCAATTAGTAGCAAAATGAGAACTCAAGGGATATATTAATATTGGTAAAAAACTGTTAAAACGCAGAATATTTTTTTTAATCCACAGGTCTACACTATGCAAACAGTCAAGAACAACTGAAATCATCGGCTACACTTAAAGTACAACCATGGAAATGTGCTATCATCAATTGTAACAAATGTTCAAAACCAATGTAAAGTGATAATAACAGGGTGGTTTATGGGAGTTCTGTGTGTGTGTGTGTGTTTTCCATTGTTCTGTAAACCAACCTCTCTAATAAAGAAAAATATTTAAAAAGAAACAGTTACAAGACACAGAGAAGGCGGCTATATATTAACATATATATTAATGGAAAGGATAATATAACAAGATGAAATAAACATTTATTCATGTGACAATAGTACCCTAAAACACATAACTTAGATACCTAAAAACTATTTAGAATCTATGATAACGGGCATGCAACAAACAAAAATATAATCTAAGACAACAAGACTACAAAGAACAAGAGACAGAGTATTATGGGAATAGATTGTTTTCTAATGAGAAGAGGTTGGTACAAGTCTAACAAGGTTGTTTTAGTTTAAAATGCTATTGTTAATTACAAAGGTAACTAATAATAACATAAAAATATAGAACAGAGGAAGGGAAGGAAATCAGAATAGTGTACTACAAAAAGCCACGGGAAGCAAAAAATGGCAGTATGAGTCATTGAGGAAGAAAGAACATACATGCCATACAGAAATCAAACAGATAAGTGGCAGCAAATTCTTCCCTCCATTATTGTTTTAACGGTCAAAGGATTAGACTCCCCTAGTAAAAGGAAGAGGTTGGAAGGTTGGATGAGAAGCCTGATCCCACTAAATGTTGTCTACAAAAGACTCACGTTACCTACAAACACAAAAAGAGGTAAAAGAAATAGAAGGGCAAAATTAATTTCATGAATATGTTAATCAAAAACAGTCATACTATATTATTTTCAGAAAATGTAGTTTTAAGGTAAAAATGTATATTAATAAAAGGTTCATTAATGCTGATAACCATATCTACAACCAATACCAGCAGAATACATGTGTACAGTACAAAAGTAATTTTTTCCTGGGTACACTATATGTTAGACCACATGTAAAATCTAAGAAAAATGTGAAATAGAGGAATCATAGAAAGGATCTTCTCAAACCACCATGGCAGGAGAAAACTGGACCATTTACAAATAATCAGAAATCTAACGATAAATGATTAAACAACGAATGAGGTGAAGAAGAAGGATCAAGGGACTAGTGAAATATCTTCATATTGGAATATAAAACATTGCTGAAAGAAATTAAAGAAGACCTTAATAGATAGATATACATCCAGTGTTCATGAATTGACAGACTTAACATTATCAATATATCAGTACTGCCTAAAGGGATCTACTAGTTCAATGCAATCCCTATCAAAATTCAAGTAGCCTTTGCAAAAAATGGTAAAGCTGATCAATTTCATATGGCACAATAAGGGACATTGTAGAAGCAAAACAATCTTGAAAGAAGGGAATAAGTTAGAGGATTCACACTTCCTGATTGCAAAGCTTACTACGAAGCTACAGTAAGAAATACTGTGTGGTACCGACATACGGATGGACAAATATACCAATGGACTAGAATTTAAAGCCCAGACATAAGTCCACACATGTATGGACGTTTGATTTTTGACCACTGTCCAAGTACATTCAATGATGAAACAATAAATAAACTCTTCAAAATATGGTACTGGGACAGGAAATCCATATAAAGAATGAATCTGAACACCTAATCATCATCCTATACAACAATTAATTCAAACTAGGTCAAAGACCTAAACATAAGAGCTAATACCACACAAATATTACAAGAAAATATAGGTAACTAGCTTCCTGACCTTGAAGTAAGCAAGGATTTCTGTATTTTACAATACACAACACAAAAAGAAAAAAATAGCTAAAAGGGACTTCATCAAACATAACTTCTGAGAGTCAAAGGGCATTATCAATAAAATGAAAAGAAAACCTAATGAATAGAAGAAATATTTGGAAACCATTTTTCTGATAGTAGCATAATATACAGAATATATAAGGAATTACTAAAAATCAACAAAAGACAATCATCCCAAAGATAAAACTGTAAACAATTACGTCAATTATCGATTTCCCACGCATCACTGTGTTCTTACCGTCTTGTAATACTGACATAATTTCTTGTAGTTCATAGAAGAGCATTCTTCTATGAGTATTATTAACCACAATCCTCATCCACCTCCGGGGTCACTATGTTTTTCAGTCCTTGGTTTCTTTCAATTGACATTTACATGCCCAGACCACCCCTTTGAGCCACAGTAACTTATGGACTGTAGTTTAAAGCAATTTTATAGTATTCTTGGGTCAGTGTCAAAGAAGGTGCTACATCAAGGCTAAGGGTCAATAATAAGGGGGTGTGGGTTTTCTTTTGGACTAAGGAAAACTTTCAAAGGTTCACTGCAGGGATGACTGCACAGCTCTGTGATGAATGTGAGAGCCACCGAGGGTATCCTTTGGGTGGAATGTTCTGGGACCGTGTAACACAGTGACCCACATGGTGGAAGATGGACTGTGGTTAACAGGACACGCAGGAGAGTGTTCTCTCAGGAACTGTAACAAATGTACAATACTAATACATGGTATTAATAGTGGGGGCGGGGGGGCGTATGGAGAAAATACACCAAACGTACCCAGTAGACCATAGTTGGTAACAAATGTTCCACAAAAAATGTAAGGTTTGGTGAATGTGATGTATGGAATTTGGGTGATGTATGGGAATTCTGCACATTATGCATGATTGTTTTGTGAGCTTACAGCTTCCCTATTAAAAAATGAAAACAAATTAGAAAATTTGAATACTCTGCATGATGTACTATCTGCAAAGTGATCTGCTAACCTAATACAAGCTGAGGCTTGGAGCCGGTTAGACGTCTCTGGATTCTGAGTGTATTCAAAGGAGGGAAGTGGGTGTCAGAGAAAGAGCAGAGAGGGGCTGACTCTGGGGTATCGGGATGGAGCTGCGGTTGGTGAAGCAGGAAGCCTAGGGGACCCACCTTGCCTGAAGTTACGCACGTCGTGGTGGGAATTGCAGGTGAACCACGGGCAACTCTGTCTCCTCATCAGCTTGTTCCCTCAGCCAGGGTGGAAGAGCAACATGGCGGCGGCTTCCCGGCAGGCGCTGCGGCCCCACCTTCCCGCCAGCCACCATGGCCGCTTGGCGCCACTGCTCACCCCGCCTAGAACTCCCATTGTTCCTGGCAGCTGCCGCCTCAGCACCCAAACCCCCACCTCTCTCCCTCAGACAGGCCTTGCCTGAGGGGCCTGCGGGGGAAGCACAGCCCTGAGGAGGCGGAGCCAGGGAGCAGCCTGGGGCCAAGGAGGACAAGAGGAGGCGAGAGGATCCCTCTGTGAAGGGGAAGCCTGGGGTCCCTCCTTGGGCTGAGGTACGTCTCACCCAGATACTGCAGGAGAAGTGGGGGCGGCTCTGTCCTCCTCAGCCCTTTCCCAGTCAGAGCAGGAGGGCAGCATGGCGGCCGCTTCCCGGCATTCCCTGTGGGACCCAAGATCCGGCAGCCCCTGCGGCCCCTGGGCACTAAAGCTCCCTCCACCTCCCCCTCACATTGGCTCAGCAGCCGCCCCGGCCCTTGGCCCACCAATGGACACTGTGCTTACAGCTCCCAGCAGGCCCATAGCTGGATGATCCAAGATCCTCATTGGTCAGCACCTCGGCCCCAGGCCCCAGGCCCTCCAATGAGCTGCGTCTCTGTCCCTACACACTCCGCCCACCTCAGGCCCACTGGCCTTGCTCTGGGTCCAGGCAGCCCTAGAGCAAAGGAGGCCTGGGCAGACGGAGGGGAAGTAGTGAGAAGAGGGTGAAGAAGGGGCACTGCCTCCCAGGTGGTGGACGTGTCCCAGGAGGGTCTTTGCAAGGTGGTGCAGGACACCCTGCTCTGGATTTAACCATCCAGGTGTGGGCAGGTATGGAGGGGGGTGTTCCCAGCCTGCACAGCTGGGGGAGCACGGCTTCTATAATCAGGTACCAAACAGAGTGCCTGCTTTCACCCTCCTCTTCAACATTGTACTGGAAGTTCTAGCCAGAGCCATTAGGCAAGAAAAATAAATAAAAGGCATCCATATCAGAAAGCAATAAGTAAAATTATCATAATCTTATATAAACTTAAAACTCAAGGCCAACGTTATGAAAACTGTCTGTCCAAGAAAACAGAAATTACACAATACAAACTCATGGTCTTACAAATAAACAATTAGAAAAGCTGGAAATTTTTGAGTCAGACAAGCCCCTAAAAATCAGGTCCCCACCTATTGGGACACATGTCACTCTTGCAAATCAAAAACTGCTGGGTCTAAGACTGCACATCCATTAAGGGAAAAGATAGGACTCGAACGTACCTCTCAAGAGGAGTATCAAGTGTTCGTGATAGCACACCCTACTCCAGTGCTGCCAAACAGAAGTTTAATGAATGCCATATATACATCTGAAAGTTTCATGGAGCTACTATTTTTAAAGGTGAAAGAAATAGGTAAAACTGGTTATAATAATATATTGCATTGAATTCAAAATATCAAAAAATATCATTTTGTAATGTCATGAGCATAAAATATATTGAGATAGTTTATGTTAATTGCATACCAAAATCTTCAGTTAAGCTGCTGGAATAGGAATTGCAGAGTAAAGGGTCATGACTATTTCACAGATTTCTTAATGAATGTGTATACAAAAACCATCCAGCTGTCAGTTCCTAAGATATCCCCAGCCCCTTTCCCATGCCCTGGTACCTAATCATCTCTCCCAGGGTGAAATGTCCAGGCCTTACTCCCTGGCCCCAGCCCTGAGATCTGTTGCCATGTGGCTCTCAGGACTTGTGGGACTCTCCTGGCTATGCAGAGGCCTGATCCTCTGGCCACAGAGATTGTGCTCCTAGAGGGACAAGGACTCCGGAAAAAGCGTGTGCTCTGCCCTCAGAAAGATGACGTTCCCATCCAGACTCATGACTTTAAATACATTATTTAATATGCCTGAGGCTTAGTTTCTCATCTCATCAGAGATTAAAATAGCTCCCTCTCAGGACTGAGATGAGAATTCAGCAAATAACCTCATTTGTCTTTGACCTTCTGTTGTTCAAAAGATTGTTCAGGTGGGAAGATAATTATAATGACTTTCATGTCCTTGTGTGTAAATTCTACAATCTGTATTATTTCTGGGTCTGTTTCTATTGATTAATATTCTCCTGATTATACGTTGTATTTCCCGCATTTTTATAGATCTGGTAATTTTTATTAGATGACAGACATTGTGCATTGTACACGGTTGGGGACTGGATATGTTTGTATCCTTCCAACACTCTTGAGCTTTATTCTGGCTGTAGTTTGGTCCTGTCGAGGCTTGCTTTTACTCTTTGTTAGGTGGGACGAGAGCAGCCTTTAGTCGAGGACTAATTATTCCCTGACACAGAGACAATACCGTGAGATGAGGACGAGCGCGGTCCCTGCTTCGGTGGGTGGCTGGGTGAACCCCAGGGAGACAGGAAGTCTGGGTGATGTGTGGGGGACAAGGAAGCTTCCTCCACTCTGATGCCCCTTTTGCTCTTTCCATCTCAGGGGCCATAGCGAGGCGCTCTGCATGGCAAATACCACATTCTCTGCGGGTGAGTGCCCTGACTGACACACGTCAACCATGTTCCCTGGGCCCTGCAGAGTCCTGCCGAGGTAGGGAGGAGAGGGGAGCCAGGTCAGCCCCAGCCCTGCCCTCCAGGGACACCCAGGATGGAGGGAGAGACCACACTGGAACAGGGGATCAGCACTCCTGTCCTGAACCACGGGCCAGACATGGTAATGGCAGCGCTGACCCAGAGGTGCAAGTGACTCCACACATCAGCCCAACCTCCACCTTGAGGCCAGAGGTCACCTGCCGTCCCTGCTCTGCTCTGACCCTCCAGTGGCTCCGTCTCCCCCCGTGAGAAAGTCAAGCTCTGTCCAGCAGCCACAGGGCCTGATGTGACCCAGTTTCCAACACCTCTCTGACCTTAACTCTTCCCCTTGACCCATGACCCATCACCCTGGCCTCCTGGCTGCTCCTTGGCCGGCCAAGCACACACTCCTCGGGCCTGGCAGGCTGCCCCCCCCCTCCTCTCGGGGCTGCTCCAGCGAGCTCTTCCCAGGCTGTCCGCTCTCAGCGTGCCAGCCTCAGCCCCATGTCCGCCATCCTGAGCCCTGACTGCCATCGACACATGCCCTTCCTGCCTCTGGGGGTGGCTGTCTGTCTGGGGTCTGGGCGCCAGGAGTGGAGCCCGGGAGTGGAGACAGAGGCCTTCAGTCCAGCCTCTGACCACAACGGAGAGACGGCCCTTTGGAACAGCCCCCGCCTGCTCATCTACGAGAAGCCCTGGCACCCCAGCTCCCAGGGCTGCTGTGGGGCTCTCAGGACATGTGGAGTGCCCACTGCTGGGAGCTCAGGGCTCAGGGGGGCCTCTCCTCCCAAGCCTCAGGGCCCCTTCCCCACCCTGCCCCGGCCCCCAGGCTCACTCACCTCCAGATACTCCTGCATGGCAGAGTCCACCATCAAAAACTGAGTGAGCAAAGTCCCCAGGCAAGGGGCAGTGCCCTGGACGACACCCTGTGGCATCGGGTGGGTGGGATGAGCACAGGCTCTCGGGTGCACCCGAGACCCCACCCTGCAAACCCTCAGCCTCAGACTCCTAGGAACACCCAGCACCACCCGGGGACAGTCTCGAGGACTTGGCTGTCACCCCTAAGTTCCCCTCCCACCTCCAAAGACCCCAAACTCCCTTGAGTCACCTCCCAGCACCGATTTTCTTCAATCACCAGTTTACCCCCTCCCCACAAAGGCACCCTAGTCGGCTCTTCCTGGCTCTTGCTCTGACTGGCTCCAACTGGTCCCCCAGGATTCCCACGGCTCACGGCCCTCAAGGTTCCGGGGGAGGGACCGTGAAGGGCGGCTGTCCAGGCTCAGGGGCCAGGAGGGCTGGCTTGAGGAGGCCCCGTCCTGACTTGGAGGCCCCCTGCCCGGCCCTCCCAGCCTCAGCCACACTCACCCTCTCCTGCTGCTGCTGTTTCTGGCCTCTTCTGGGGTTCGTCTCCAGGGGGGCAACCTAGGAGGTCCCCTCCTGCCAGGGTTGAGGATGAGGTCACTGAGGCCCTCAGTCCCTCCGCATTTTCCCTGGGGTCTAGGACACCTGGCCCAAGTGGGCAGAGGGAAATCTCCTCCCAGCACATGCCTGATGTCCGCGGGGGCCTTGTGCAGGTGGACTGGCCTCCCTGAGCCTGTTTGTCCATCTGTGACATGAGGACAAAGACCTGACCCTCATCGCGAGTCCAGAAGCCTCAGGGTGGCAAGCTGGCAGCGCAGATGCTCTGGCCGTCACGCTTCCCCCCTCAGAGTCACGGGAACGCTCAGCCATGTGCCTTTTCTCCTCAAACCTCGCCACCTCGCCGCGAGGGCGGCACCACTGGGTGGTCGTGCCTCTGTTCCACATGAGGACAGAGAGGCCTGAGAGGGTGTTGACTTGTACAGATTCGCTCAGGGCCTCGGAGAACAGGCTGCTCCCTCCAGGCGGGGGCCCCATCTGAGCTGACATCACCCACCACCCACCACCGCTATCCGGTGTCTGCTTCTCCCGGCCTCTAAGTGTTGGGGGGGTCTTGTGTCATCCAGCCATGGGGCTTGAGGCTGGGGTGTCTCTGAGGCCTGGTTGAGCAGCTCCTGCCTGCCCAGCCCACTGCAGTGGAGACCCCAAAGCCTGCCCGAGGCCATAGCAGAGTCACCCCCTCCCAGGGGCCCACTCAGGACGTTCTCCTGCAGACAAGTCCCTGCGCCCACCCAGGAGTGGGTCTCCCAGGAGCCAGGTCTGACTGTCCAGGTAGGTGGGGGCGGCCAGCAGTACTGGGCCTTGAAGTTCTGCTTCCTCTTTCATGTGGAAGATTCTAATTAAGGTCAGGAGGGACCCGCCATGGTTTCCTGTCTCCCCAATACTCCCTACAGCTCTCTGGCACACATGCCATCATAACGAGGCAGTTATGAGACCCCCATTTGGATGGAGACTTCTCTCCTGCCAGCTCACCACGTGCTCCTGGGACATCCCAGCTGCCTCCACCACATCCGAGAACCACAACCCAAGGCCCTACAACTGCGCCCCCACCTGCCCATGAACCAAACATGTCCCTCTTCATCTTCATCCAGAACAGGCCAGACTGGACGTTTTCACAGAAACTTCCAGTGTAAAACCAATAAGCCCACCTCCTGACCCTGACCCCCCAGCCTCCTCTATCTGGATGACCAGCTCGCTGCCCTGGGAATAGTTGCTCTCATTTGAGAAAATCTCAGGCAGAAGAGGCGGAAGCTGTTCCTGGGGAGGCAAGAAGGAAGGAGAAAGGTGGGGCGTGGGCGGGTGCAGGGGCTCATCCACTTTGTTCCAGCCGCCTGGGACCCGGATGCCGGGGTGGGTGGTGCTGAACCTGGGCAGCTCTGAGGCTGCAGAACGTGGGGGACTTGGTGCTGAGCTCTCAGGTGGGCACAGCAGGGACCCCCACTCCCATTTCTGGAGCAGCTGGTTTGGACCTGTGTAGATTAGAACTGGACAGAGGGGCTGCTGAGAGGCACACACTGGACAAGCTCCCATTTGGCTCAACTCCGTAACTGACAGAGGAGGGAACCAGGGCTGAGGCAGAAGAGCTGAGCTCAGGTCATGTGGGGGCCTAGAGCCCACCCCACCCGGTCCCTGTCCAGGAGCAGCTGCCTCCCAGGGCCCCTGCAGGGCGATGCCTCAGCCCCCGTGGGGTCCCTGGTCAACCTGGTGTCCCTGGGGAGAGGCCTGCCCACGTGGACCCTTCCTCCCACGTCTTCCTCAGATGGTGAATTGCGTGGCTTTTGAGAGCAGAGAGGATGGCGCAGAGCAAGGAAACATTGTGAAGGACTCGGCACTCCTGGGAGGGGGAAAGAATGAGCTGTGAGGTGTGGTCTTGGCGGCTCCTGCTCCAGCTTCAGCCCCTCAGCTGACATCTCCCCCCTGAGAGGGGACAGACCCCCAGGGAGCCCCTGAGGGTACGCCGGGGACCCAGAGGGGGACACCCACGTTCCCCCTGAGGGAGCAGCCTGGGTGGGAAGTGAGGAGAGTGGGGGGCTCAGCTCCAGCCAGGGAGGGCCTGGGGGCTGAGGGCTGACCAGAGCACAGAGGGGCTCCAGGACCCCAGAGAGGGCCCCGGGCGCACCCTGGCCACCGCCATCCAGTGCTCCACCACCCTGGCCCTGTGCGCAGCCTGCACGCTGCAGTCCCCGAGGCAGGTGGCGAGGACGCAGCCGGTCACCCGGGTGAACTGGGAGATGACGGCGCACACGGTGGAAGCCACGTGCTCCCAGCCCTTCTTGTTGCACTGGGACCAGATGGCGCCCAGACAGTGGTAGGGCAGCGCCCTCGTGAACAGCTCCTGGGGAGAGGGGATGTCAGCCGGCCCCGCCCACCAGCTCTGACCCCCACAGGCCCTCAGGACCCAGGCCGGGCGACCGCCACGGTGAGTGCATGCGGCAGGTACGGTGAGTGCCCACATCTGCTCCCCTCTGGGGATCCATAACCCTGCCCAGGGCACAATGCTGGGGGTGGGGCCAGGGCTTGGACCCCATCATAGGACTCTGGCTCAGGGAGGGGAAGGCTGGGGCGGCAGGTCCTGGAGGAAGAGCCCCCAGCTCCACCCTGCGAGCCCAGCTGCTCACCGCATCCATCGTGTCAGCTGCTCGGCCACCAGCTCGGGAGGGAAAGCCAGGAGGTCAGCCTTCTCCTCGTGCAGCCCGTCCCCCGAGAGCTCAGGCCAGGGGCAGGAAGCCTCTGGGGGTGCAGCCCGCCCGGGTGCTGATGTGAGCTCTGGCAGTGGCTCTAGTGCTGGTGCCAGACTTGCCTCCCCCTCGAGAGCCGTTGCTGCCGAGGCTGAGGTAACCAGCTGAGGCTCCAGATGGGAACAGGCGCCACCTGAGCAGGTGGCCCTGGAGGCGGTGGTGGGACTGCCTCCCTCTCAAGAACTGGTGATGCCGATGGTGACGTGGCTGCCTCCAGCCTGGCAGCAGGTGTTGCGTCTGGGGACGGGGCCGGCTCTACCTCCAGAGCGGGCAGTGGAGGTGGCACCAAAGTGACTTCAAGCTCTAGAGTCGGTGCTTCTGGTGCTGAAGGAGCAGCCTCTGCCTCCAGAGAGGGCAGTGCTGACACGTGCATAGGTGGCAAGGCAGGTGGAGCTGGACTTGCCTCTGGCTCCAGAACTGGGGCATCCGATGCTGACGTGGGTGCCTCCGGCACTGGAACCCGTGCTTCTGAGTGTGCTGTAGCTGCCTTCAGCTCCCGAGCAGGTGCTCTGGCTGATGAGGGAGGATGGTCCTGCTCCAGGGCAGGCGCTGGTGCTGCAGCAGGCAATGCATCAGGCTCTGAGTCCAGGGCAGGCACTGGGGCAAAGTCGGTAGCTGGCAGTACAGGTGGCGATGGAGCTGACTCGGACTCTGGATCTGCCCCTGTGTCTGCCCCAGGTGGTGGAACAGGTGCTAGAAGTCGCCCTGGAGGCATTTGCAGCTCTGGCGCTGACAAAGGAGCTGGAGAAGAGGCAGGTTCCACACCATGAATGGTTCCAAGTGTCTTTCAAATAAGGAGAAGATCCCACTACCTCTAGGGGAAGCTCCAGCCCCAAACAGTCTCCCAGCCTGCAGCCTTCGACATGGCTTGTCTGGGCTCCTCCTTGCTCCTGCCCAAGGGCAACCTCTGGTAGCTCCTGCTTCCGTGGTCCAGTCTCAGCCCCACTCCACAAGCTCAGGGGCTCCCACCTGGAGGCCTCCTCACCCTCTGGGTCTGCCTCAGTGGGCTCCAGGTCGCTCATCTTTGAAAGCAGGACCACGGCTCGCGCTCCAGGGCAGAGCCGGGCAGGTGCTCCTGGGCATAGGCCACCAGCAGCTGGAGGCAGGGAGAATCTGGAGGCTGCAGGAAATCCTCAGCGTACTGGTCCATCCAGGTGCCCAGCAGGGAGGAGAGGGTGCTGAGGCGGGCAGGGGGGTGCAGGCAGCACTGTCAGACTCTGGCCTTTCCTTCCATGCTGCCCCCAGGGGCCCTCCCACTGGAACCTAAGGTCCATAAGCACAGGGAAGGGTTCTGCCTGGTCTGTCCATAGCCCAGCACTGACACACAGTAGGAGCTTCATCACTGTGTGGGTGATGAGGGGAAGGGTCTGTCCTCCTGCCCTGGCCCTCGTGGCCCCCACCCAGTATTGCCTGCCCAGGAGCTGCCTCATCTTCCTCCGTGTGTCGTGTGTGTCTCCTCTTCCCACTGACACTGCCTCCCTATGACAGGGGTGCAGCCGGCCCTGCCCTCCCTGCAGGAGGTTGCAGGACTGGGGTCCACAGCAGGCCTGCTGCAGGCTGCTTCCCTCTCCTGTCGTGGGTCTGTGAGGTGGTGTTTGGGGGTCCTGGGGCTGTGAGGGACTGTGGTGGGGAAGGGCTTTCTTGGGGACCAACCTGGAGCCCCCAAGGCCCTCTGCAGCCAGTGCCCAGGACCCCGACTCAGCCTCCTTTACTCCTTTCCACATGGAAGGGGACGCCCTGGCACTCAGCCCCCCAGGGTCACAGGATGTGTGGTGCCCAGACCCTGCCCGGCCCTTCCTGCCACCCCCACCCACTCCCCACACTGGGCTCTGCAGAGGAGGGACCCTACCCTCACCCAACGTGCACTCACTTCTTTATTTCAAGGCGTCCCCCGGGCCCGCCGCTGCCTGGGAGGTCACGAACATACCTAGGGGAGACCGTGAGCGCGTCATAGCGACTTACTGAGTGTCCCCTGCTGACGACGACTCGTCTTATTGCTGCCGCCCCAACTCAGACGGCACCCAAGGCAGGGGCTTCCGTCTGCTCTGCTCACTGTACGCAGCTATGTGCCTCAGGAAGCACCTGCACCTAGTAGACACTTGGTGTATACTGGGTGAAGGAATGAGCCCTAAGTGGCACCTTCTCAGACACAGGGTGGGCCTGGACCCTCTGGCGACCGACAGTGATCCCTGCTCTGACCATTCCAAGACCGGAGGCCCCGAAGGGATCTCAGTCCTCCTTCAGAAATGAGGAAACGGGTCAGTGAGGGGTGAGGCCGAGAGCCTCCTCACTGGGCAGAGGACAGTCCTGCCTGGGAGCAGCCCTGTCCCTGCAGCCGCCCTGGCCGCTGAGCCAGGCTCGGGGAGGCCCTTTCCACAGACCCTCCCAGTGAGTCTTTACAATCAGCCTTGGAGGTGGGTCCTCGGAGCGTCCCCTTCCTGGGCAGGAAACTGAGGCCAGTGGGTGAAATGGCGTTTCTGAGACAGGAGCACTATGGGGCAGGCGCTCACCTGAGGAACAGCCGGTCCAGGACCTGCTCGGCGCTGGCGAACACCCGGTAAGTCCTGAGGAAGACGTCGACGCACCCGAGGTCGCCCTCCTGGAAGGCGGGCAGCAGGTGCTCTGCCAGCTTCCCAGGGGCTCGCCTTCACCGTGCGCACCGTGCGGCTCTCCTCCCTCGCGGGGGCTGCGTCGTTCTTCCTCTGGGGTGGACAGAGGAGGCACATGCGGTCAGGGCAGAACCGTGGGCCCAGGTGGGCTGGGGTGAGCGCAGGCCTGCTGCACCTGAGCCCTCAGCGACCTGAGGCTGAGGGGGCGTGCGAGCCTCTAGCAGGAAAGGTCCTTGGCCTTCAGATTGAACGTGAGGTGAGGAAATAGCTGGGAAATGAGGCCCTAGACCTGCAAAGGGCAGATGCCTGGAGTGTCCCTGGGAGAGAAGGACCCTGCAGGGCTGAGCATCTGAGCAGATGCCTCGGGAACGGCAGACCCACCTGGTCAGGAAGCGACTTTGGGGGATTCCCCTGCTCGGGACCAGAGCCACAGGGTGAGGCCATTTGCCCCCCTGAGCCCAGATCAGGAAAATGGAGGAAATGAAAAGAGCCAGTTCAGGAGGTGCAGGGAAGCCATGGTGGCCCAGCTGCTCCCCTCAGGGAAGTCATTTGGCCCTGCTGTGAAAGGCATGTCTAGTGTCCTCTGGGAGCCTCTACCAGGGTGGGAGTGTCAGCAAAAACCCTCTGCAGGCTCTGGCAACTAACCCATGCCACCAGGCCCGGGAGGCGTCCAGGGCAGCGGAGCCGACAGGGCCACAGGGAAGGACCGTCCGAGGTCCAGCAGCGCTGCAGGCCGCGTCGCGGCTCGGAGCTGCCTCCCTTCTGGAATATTGTGCAGCCGAGTCAGGTCCGGCTCCTGACCTGGGAAGGCCACGGAGACGGCCACGGGAGTCGGCAAGAACCTCCTGAGTGAGCAGAGCTGCACGGCTTGGAGCAGGGGCGGAAGGACAGTCACTAAGACGCTGCCGGGGCCATGGGGCTGGGAGTGGACCCAGAAACCCAGCAGCCCAAGGCACACGTGTCTGAAGTGAGCCCACCCCTCAGCCTGCCCTGGAGGGAAGGCCACGGAAAAGACCCTCCTAACGTTCCTCTAACCATCTGACGTGACCTGCCCTGGCCCATGGAATGGCAGTGTGGGGGTGATTGGGGACCCAGGTCCTCGGGAAGTGGGATACGGGGCCCCTCAGACGGGAAAGCCCTGGGGAGAGAGCAGGGGGGTGGCCAGGGTGGGACACAGCCCTGGGGGGCTCCCCCACTGTTCGGGGCCCCCATCGGCGCCTGCTCCCACCTGGAACCTAAGCGGGCCCTGGCTGGGCCCACGACGGACCTGCACCTTAGGAATTTTCCTAAAGGTTCTTCTAGGAAAGACCACCAAGAGGGCCCTGACAGCCCACCCACAGGACGTTCGGCCGCACTGCCCTTCACTCTACACACGAAAGACTGAAAGGCCAACAAAAATCCTGAAAGGATTTCCGGCCCTGGACCGGAGTGCAGAGTCTGTGTGATGGAGAGAATGGGGGGTTCGGACATCAGTCTGCTGGTTGGCTTAGTTGCCAGAGCCTGCAAAGGGTTTTCACTTGAAATAGTTATAGGGTGCAGAAGGGACAGGGGGAAGGAGGAGAAAATCCTCCCGTGGGAGGGGTGGAGGGAGGGCCGAGGCCTCCTGGTGTCTTGGTTTCCCACAATCCCATCACACACACACACACACACTCACACTCACACACACTCACAAACTTCCCGGGCTGAGGTAGAGGCACTCGGGCCTGACCCTGCCGGCTGCTGAAACCCCACAGGCTTCCAGGAAACGACCCAGGCTGGCAGGCCCCTTAGGTTCAGGGAGGGAAGTACCCTGCCTGGGAGCCCTTCCAGCGGAATCCCAGGTCCCGACCCCGCCCTCCCGCACCGCGGAGCCCTCGGCAGGGGGGCCTGTGGATCAGGGAGTGCGCCTGACACTGCCTTCGCACCGCGTCTCACACCCGCAGGTTGCAGGCTCTGCAGGGGGAGCTGGGCACGTTTTCCTCAGGCTGAAGCGGGCGCCCAAGTCTCCCTGGGCTTCTCCCGCCGCCAGCCCTAAGAACCTTGCTTTTCCTGAGGGAGGACGGCGGTTTAGCGTAGGGCGACTCGGCCTGAAAGTTTCAGCAGGGCCACCTGCCGCTGCCCAGGGGGTCTGGGAAAGAATTTCGGGTCGCCCCTGGCCCTCCTTGCCACGTGGAGACGGCTGCGTCAGGGGAAAGCCCTGCCCGGGAGCTCCTGGCCACCAGGACTTGATTCTGCCGGTGGGAGGAGCCTGGGAATATCTCCCAGCTGGGGCCGTCCTGAAAGATGCTGCGCGGGTGGCTGTGGAGAAAGGACGCACCTAGGTCCGGGAAAAGAGCCTCCGCGCCTCTGGGGTGGACTTGGACCATTTTGGGTGACTTTCATCCATCGCGCGGGCATCCGAGGGCGCATCTGGGACACCCTCCTGGGGTCTCCCAGGCCATCGCTGGAAATTCCTGACCCCGGGATACGGTCTTAGCATATTGGGGGCGGGACAAGAACAACTGGGCACCAGATGTCACGGAGGCCTTCAGGGCCCAGTAAGGTAATTGGGGCCCAGCTGGTGTCACCCTCCCCCACCCCTGAGCGTCGCCCTGACTCGGCTTGGGGACTGTAGCTATGGAGCAGCCGGTCGCTGTCCTGCTCGCTGGGAGCGGCCACCCTGTGGTCCCCGCCCCATGCGCGTCCCTCCGCGTCCCTCAGCTCGCGCGCGGGCGGGCCTTCCAGGGCGATCGCACGGCGGCCACGCGGCGGCGCCAGAATGTAGGTGGCGCCGGCGGGAGGCTCGCACGCCGAGCTCCACTTCCGAGGGAAGCAGGGAGGTTGGGGGCGGACGGCGGCTTTTTTCCCGTGGGGTCCTGCGCGCACTGCACGGCCCCGCAGGGTCCCGCAGGCCCAGCGACCTTCCCCCGAGAGGGGCCCAGAGAACGTCTAGCGAGCGGACCCCAGGGACACGACCCCTGCACAAAGGCTGTCCCGGGTCGGGGGAGGGAGCCCTGGAACCCCCCTGGCCCCGGCGGTTCCTTTCGGGCCCCAGCACCGGCCTTAGGCAACCTCGCAGAGCCTCAGGCTGGCCAAGCAGCGGGAAGCTGCGCGGGGCACGTGCGAGGGGTGGCTGCCGGCCTGGCAGCCAATGTTTGACCCGGGGTAGGGACTTGGGGGTGAGAGTCGGTGGGGAAGTTTTTCTGAAGGCTCCTAAGAAGATGGGGAGCAGCGAGACACACGGGGAGGTGCAGGATGCTGTGCCGAGGGCTCTCGAGCGGACCAGGCGGGGTCAGGGCTGCTGTCGTTTACTTGGGGACTCTGGATGTTCATCGAGCCACTGGGCAAGAGGCTATCCCAGGTGTGTGCGAGGCCTGCCTGGGGCCTGCAGGAATTCACCAGCTTTGATTTCCAGCCTTTGGAGAGGGACTTAGCCTACACGTGGGAGGCCATCGGAATATTGGGCACAGTATTCCTCAGAGGGGAGTTCCACTCCCCTCTGAGTCCTCAACAATCAGTCCCAGTTAGCAGAGAAGGATATTGAGAGGGTCTTATATCTTTAGCCCCTTACAAGGCTTCCAAGGAAAACAATGGTGTGGCCCCACCTGGCCTGGAAGGGCTCTTGGGACACAGCAGACCAAATTTGTGAGTCAAAAGCTGAATCAGCCTTAGGCTGTATCCCTCTCTCTCCCCTTTCCTGGGGAGGTACCTCCTTGGCAATCAGTCCCAGCTAGGAGAGAGGGAGATTGCAAAGGTAGGATTTCTCCAGTCCTGTGCTGGCTCCCAGAGCAAATCACATTGTGGTCCCACTTGGCCTGGGAGGGCTTGTGGGACACAGCAGACCAAATTTGTGGGTCAGAAGCTGAGTCAACCTTAGGCTGTGTCCCCTCTCTTCCCTTTCCTGGGGTGGTAGATCCCTTTGTCTGTAGCCGCAGGCCCAGAGGCCCAAGAATTCTAAAGTGTGTGGGATGGTGCCGGCAGCAGCAGTCACTGGTTTCAGCTCACAGTTCTGTCGTCATGATTCCCCTCCTTTGTCCCTCTCTCCTCTGGGCAGTGTCCAACCTTTGCCTGGTGTCCTAAACCCTAGAAGGTTTTTTTCCAAGATGTTTCAGCCTGACCTCTAGCTGTTTTTCTGGAGGAGAAGAGAGTCCCATGTATTTGTAGTCCGCCCTTTTCCTGGAAGTCCTATTATTTTTTTAAAAAAGGAAAATAACAAGTGTTGCTAAGCATTTGGAGAAATGAGAAATCTTATGCATTGCTGGTGGGAATGTAAAATGGTCCAGTTGGTGTGGAAAACAATTGGCCAGTTCCTCAAAAAATCAAACATAGAATTACCATATGACCTGGCAATTCCACTCAGGTATATACCTCAAAGACTTGAAAGCAGAGACTCAAAAAGGAAACTATGGCTCAGCCAAAGGCACAAATTAAAAAGTTAGAGAAGCTGCAGAATTTGGACCAAATAATCAAAGATATCCAAACAAATCTCAGTCAATTCAAGGAGATGAAGGAAGAGATAAACAATATTAAGAAAACAGTGGATGAGCATACAGAAGAAATTGAAAACATACATAGAAAAATAACAGAGCTTATGGTAAGGAAAGGCAGAATAGAAGAGATTAAAAATAAACTGGAATCACACAACAGTAGATTTGAACAGGCAGAGGAAAGAATTAGCAAATTAGAAGGTAGGGCATCTGAAATTGCACAGATTGAAGAACAGATAGAGAAAAAAATGGGGGGAAAAATGAGCAGGGTCTCAGGGAATTGAATGATAGCATGAAGCACACAAACATATGCATGGGGAGAATAGAAAGAAAAAGGCACAAAAGGAGCGTTTGAGGAAATAATGGCTGAAAATTTCCCAACTCTTATAAGGGATGTAGATGTACATGTTCAGGAAATGCAGCATACTCCAAACAGAATAAATCCTAACAGAACTACTCTAAGACACATACCAATCAGATTTTCAAATGCCAAAAATAGAGAATCCTGAAAGTAGCAAGAGAAAAATTCCACCACCTATAAGGGAAGCTCAATAAGATTAAGTGCTGATTTCTCATCAGAAACCATGGAGGCAAGAAGGCAGTGGTATGACATGTTAAAATAATGAAAGAGAAAAACTGCAGCTAAGAATTCTCTATCCAGCAAAACTGCCCTTCAAAATGAGGGAGAGATTAAAATATTCAGGTAAACAGAAATTGACAGAATTCACCCACAAGAGTCCTGCCCTTCAAGAAATACTAAAGGGAGTTCTGCAGGCTGAAAGGAAAAGATAGAGCTTTTGAGGAGAATGTAGAAATAGAGATTATTAGTAAGGGTAGCTCTGACAGTTTAAAGATTTTTGTGGATCCCAGAAAAGATCATGTTCTTACTTTTAATCCATCCCCATGGTTGTGGAGCCTTTTGATTGGATTGGATTCAGCTGGGGGGGGAGGCTTTGATTGGATCACCTCAGTGAAGTGTGATCCAGCCTGGGTCTTGGACCTCTTGCTGGAGTCCTTTATAAATGGAGGACCGAAAGCAGAGACAGAGAGAAAAGTGCAGAGATAAGCGCCAAGAGGCAGAGGGAGAGGTCCCAGAGGCCGGAGGCTGGAATCAGTGGAGCATAAGTCTCAGAAAGAGGCCTCTGAGAAGCTCAGAGAAAGGAGGCCTAGCGAAGGGGGGAGAGACGAGCCGTGAGCCTGATGGGAGAGAGTGGGCCCTGAGGAGAAAGCAGTGACCAGACAGGCAGATGCCTCCGTGTGCCTTACCACGTGGAAGGAGTCCAGGATCACCGGCGGCCGGCCTTCAGGGAGATGGCATCTCTGATGACGCCTGGATTTGAAGTCCTTCACGGCCTCAGAACTGTAAGCTTTTAACATAACGAATTCCCATTATAGAAGCCAGCGCCTTGCTGGTACATTTCTCCCAGCAGTCTTCAGCAAACTAAAAAGAGACAAAAATAGGATATGACATATAAAAATCTAAGGGTAAAATGGTTGAAGTAAGTACAGCCTTTACAGTAGTAAAACTGAATGTTAATGGATTAAACTCCCCAATTAAGAGACACAAACTGGCAGAATGGGTTTAAAAAATGTGATCCATCTATCTGCTGTCCACAAGACAGACTACTAACCTTAGACCCAGGGACACAAAGGGATTGAAAGTGAAAGGTTAGAAAGCAATTTTACATGCAAACTAACCAAAAAAATAAAAAATAAAAATAAAGGGGCAGAAGTAGCTTTACTAATATCAGACAAAATAGACTTTAAGTGCAATACTGTTCTAAAAGACAAAGACAGTGTATATTAATAAAAGGGGCAATCTGCCAAGAAGACAGAACAGTCATAAATACTTACGCACCTAACTGTGGTGTGCCAAAATACAAGAGGTGGACACTGGCAAAACTGAGGGGAGAAATAGACACTTCTGCAATAATAGTAGGGGACTTCAGTACACCACTTTCAGCAATAGATAGAACATCTAGACTGAGGATCAATAAGGAAAGAGAGATCTTGAATAGTGTGGTAAAGGAACTAGACCTAACAGACACATACAGAGCATTGTGCACTAAAGCAACAGGATATACATTCTTCTTGAGTGCTCACGGATCCTTCTCAAGGATAGACCACATGTCGGATCGTGGAACAAGTCTCAATGAATTTAGAAACAATGAAATTATACAAAGCACTTTCTCTACTACAACAGAATGAAGCTGGAAATCAATAATGGGCAGAGAACAGGAAAATTCATAAATATATAGAGATTAAACAACACACTCTTAAACAATTCGAGTGTCAAAAAAGAAACTGCAAGACAAATAAGTAGATATCTCTAGGCAAATGAGAATGAGAACACAACAGATCAAAACATATGGGATGCAGAGAAGGCAGTGCTGAGAGGGAAATTTATAGCCCTAAATTCCTATATTAAAGAAGAAGAAAGAACTAAAATCAAAGACCAAATTGCACACCTGGAGGAACTAGAAAAAGAACAGCAAAAATAATCCCAAAGCAAACAGAAGGAAAGAAACTACAAAGAATAGAGCAAAAATAAGTGAAAGTGAGAATTAAAAACAATAAAATTAACAAAAGCAGTAGTTGGTTATTTGAGAAGATCAATAAAATTGAAAAACCCTTACCTAGACTAACAAAGAAAAAAGAGAAGTTGCAAATAAATAAAATCAGAAACGAGAGAGGGGGCAGCACTGCTGGCCCCACAGAAAGCAAAAGGATCACGAGAAGATACCACAAACAACTGCACGCCAACAAAGTAGACAACGTAGATGAAATGGACAAATTCCTAGGAACATACAAACAAGCTACACTGAACCTAGAAGAAATAGACCTCAACAAACTAATCACAAGGAAAGAGATGCAAACAGGCATCAAAAATCCTCCCTGAAATGAAAGGGCTCATCTTTGAGGTTTCAGGAGTCAGGGACCAGATGAACAGAATGGAAGTTTGATGATTCCCCACAGCCTGGGTTATTGAGGACAGTCTTGGTTGGTGCTACTTCTAGCTAGTTTTAGGGCAGCATGTGGTTGGGGGCCCCGGGGACCACCCTCAGGTTCAAAGACTGTTATACTCATGGTCACAGGTTATTCCAGCACAAGGATACAGGTTAAAATTGGTAAAGCTGAAAGGTGCGCAGGGCAGAGTGCAGGAGACCAGGTGCAAGTTGCCAGTGGTCCTTTCCCAGTGGAGTTGTACAAGCAGCACTTACTGCTCTCAGCAGTGATGTGTGCCATCCCTTCCAAAATTTTGCTTTGTTCACCCTTGGCTCTTCCCTCCTGCCTGCCTCCAAAAGGCCGAGCCCAGCTGCCATTCTATTGCTACCAGTTACTTCATCCCCAATGCCTGTCCCCTCACCTGGAATTGGGCTGAGTGAGGGAAGGTGAGTGAGGGATCAAGTCAGAAATGATCAGATGTTTTATCCCCCACTTTGGAGTCACTGTGAACTAGGCTGGCTCTGCAGTAGGACATGTGGAGATCTATGGATTGCATCCAGGGTTAATTCCAGGACTGACTGTACACAGCACCCAGGTGGTGCATGTGAGATGTTTTACCCCCTGCTTTGCAGTCACTATGAAAATAGGCTACTCCCTGCCTCACCTCCTCTCCTAGCATACCTTCCACTGACCCCTCTCCCAAATGCTATTTTAGCATTGAAAATTGTTTCTCTATTAAGTTATGGGCCTCGGCACTATACCAAATTACTCTTACTTGCAGCTTGTTAAAGTCAACTAACTAAAGAGGCCAATATTCCCTCTGGAGTGTTTTAAATCTTTTTGAACCAAAAATGTATTTTAAAAAGAATAAAAAGTGATTGTCACAAATGCTCTTTTCCTTCCTCATTCACCAAACTTATCTATAGTGTATCTTCATGTCATAGGACTCCATTTTGCAGTGAGATACTTTTCAGTAACAAATAAAAATGCCCATACCTTTGTCATTTATTTTATTCTATCTTAGGTAAAGCCTTCTCATGCTGCGATGTCTTAATTCATACAATCTTAGTTTTAGGAGTTTCTGGGTCACAGCCTTTTGTCCCGGCGTTTCACCGTCTCGGTTTAAAAGCCGGCTCACGGCTAGCACTGTGCAAGGTGCTGTTCACTGCCGGTCCATGTCCTGCCTGCGTTTCCAGGCTGTGACAAATACCACACGATGGGGTGGCTCAGCAACAGGGATTTACTGGCTCGCAGCTTCAGGGGCTGGAAGCCTGGCTTCCTCCCAGTGCCAGCAGCATGCTGGGGCGCTGGCCGTCCTTGGGTTCCTGGGCTTTCCTGTCACAAGGTCATGCCCTCTCCTTTCTCTTCTGGGTTCCGTGGCTTCTGACTCTGCTTCTCCCCGTGGCTTCTTCCCTGTGGCCTTCTCTACTAGGCCTCCGGTAACAAGACTGAAACCCATCTTGGTTCAGCTGGCCATCCCTTAATTAAAAATAACATCTTCAAAAGGTCGTATTTACAGCAGATTGGATTAAGATTAAGAACATGTTTTCTTCTGGGGGAACCGAATTCAGCCTCCCACACTGTCCGTGCCGACAAGCTGCTGAGTACTTTGAGCTCCGTGCCTAGCTCTGTGTGGGGAATGTGAGGGAAGCCCTGAACTGCATTCTATTCAGAGGGCCAGATTATAAATGAAATACAGGATTTTCCTAACCAAAAGTTAGCAAATCAGAAGGGTGTTACAGGCAGATCCCGCCGAGTAACAACTTCAGAGTGCTTCACAAAATCAGTCTGGGTATTGAGGTGGCCTACTTCTCATAGTTTTTTTGTTCTAGAGACTTTGTTCATGCCTGGCTAGAAAATTCTATAAATATATGTCCACAGCTCCAGCATATGTTACGTTCCAGGTTTAGTTGCTGACTGTGTGGTGAGGATGCAAGTTTCCTCAAAGACACATTCTTAATCAAGGGACAAAAGGCTTTGGGCATCTACCCATCTCTGAAGGGAATTATTTTCTGTATGAGCATTTCTCAAACTCATGATCCAAACGGTGATATGCAGACTGGAAAAAGAATTGGTGCTCAGAAACATACGGGGTATAATGGGTTAAGCAGACTTCAGTATATTCAGCTCGAAAAATACAGTATGTGTCTCTACATGATGCCAGCTCTGGACCTGCATGCTATTCCCATGGCATGATTTATTTAGAACTGAGTGTGCGCCTGGATGCACTTCACCCTTAGACATGATGCCTGTGGAGCCACCACCAGGTCACAAGACAGAGCGTTCCCACCTCCTCAAGGCCTTCCCAGGCAGAGCCTCTAAGCACTGCTGCACTCCTGTCGCCTGGTCTGGTTTTGCCTTTTCTTGAACTCCGTGTGGAATCGTGCTCGGTGTACTCTGGCGTTTAGCTTCTTTTGTTCAGCACGCGTCTGTGACTGGTCCACGTGGCTGCACGAACGCGCCGCAGCGGTTCTGAGCCAACGCCCCCCAGAAGAGGGGCGCGTGTAACTCCCCGGGGCAGTCCAGCTGCTCTGATACCATGACATCGGGCTACGCCTGTGTGAAAGCTCTGCCTGCCGTTAAGAGAACCCTGCTTTGGGGTAGATTATGCCTCTATGAACTTTGAAGCAAAACTGGAGGCTTTTGGGGTAGGTACTTTAACAATTTGAAGTTTTTAATCTTAGTATTTTCTATATTGGGAAGTCAGTGTAACATGTTGAGTTAAATCTTGGGATGTCTTTATAAAACTCACTTAGAAAACATATAATTATTTTTTCCCCTTAAATGCCACAGGGAATAAAAAATGAGGGCAAGACAGTAAAAGAAGGGAGGTGAGTTTAATGTTCTTCACTCATTCATTTATTCAACAAGTATTTAGTAAGCATTTATTAAATGCCAGACAATAAACTCAATTCTGAGGGTTAGAAAAGGAGGAAAAGATGTAGCTACTTCCCTCAAAGTGCTCAGATAGTTAAACCACGGCCTTCAGTTTAATGCAGTAACACCGGGTGTTTCTTTTTTTTTTTTTTTTTTAAGATTTTATTTTATTTTATTATTATTATTATTATTTTTTAATATTTAATTTTTTTTTTTTTTTTTTAAGATTTTATTTTATTTATTCATTTATCCCCCCCTTGCTGCTTGTGCTCGCTGGGTTAGCTAACCACGCCGTGTGGGCGGGCTTGCCTTCACCAGGAGGCCCCGGGAACCGAACCCGGGGCCTCCCATATGGTAAACGGGAGCCCCACTGATTGAGCCACAGCCGCTTCCCACACCGGGTGTTTCTCATCCGTGGTCTTCACTCCACGGCACTGCCCTGAACTGCGTGTCTGTCTGTCCCCCAACCAGATCTGTGGGGAGGCGCAGGTTACACTCAGTTTTGGTAACCATCTTCTTGCAAAAGGCCTGGTTTATTTAAAGGTGGCTTCCCACAAATATTTGTTGAATGAATGAATGAGTAACAAAGGAAGTATCAGGGCTCTAATCCTGTCTCTGCCAGTTATTAGCTAGCTGATCTTGGACAAGTTAACCTGCTTTCTAATCTGTAAAATGTAGGTAGTCCCACTTACCACATAGGGTAGTTGATAGGATTAAACAAGGCTGATACTTAGTTCAGGAAATTCTGTTTTCCTACTTTTCTCCTTCAAACCAGGCAGAGTAGCAACAATCCACCTGGACAGGCCCATAGAGCAGGGGCCATTGATGAGTCTTGAAGAAAAATTAAAGTTGGGTAGGAGAGGAGATTATATTCCAGGCTGAAGAAGCCTAAATAAAGGTGCAGACAGCAAAAGCAGCAAGTTTAGCCTGTATTGTGGAAACACAGATAGAACTGGGGTCAGGGCAGAGTCAAAGAAGCTAAAGAAGATGTTGAGGTCAGATGCAGGGCCTTGTATCCAATACTGCAGAGTTCAGATCGTATCTTCTGGGAGGAAGCTTTTAAGAAAGGGGATGACACAAGCTAAACAGCATTTTCAAGGACAGCCCAGGGGCAGCTTGAAGTGTGGATGTGTTAGGGGCTGGTCTCAGACAGAAAGATCAGTTAGGAGACTTTAGAGCAATCTGTGACTGCTAGGAGAAGGTTTGGTCTGTGACAAGAAATAATAACTAAACTAAGAAAGTTATTTTGTAAAGGATGGTATGGAGACTCTGTGATCATCAGAAACCCAAATTCCTTCATTTTGTGGCACCACCATCCTCTGCATGCAGTTCTCACTTCGTGGCCAAGATGAATGCTGGAGTTCCGCCACGTTATCTGTGCTCCAGCCAGCGGTAAGAAGGAAGGGACAAGGAAGAGTGTATTCCCGCCCTTTAAGTAAACGCTCCACATGTCACCTGTGACCCGCTCCACCAGTCAGAACCCAGTCCCTTGGCCACACCTCGCTGCAAAGGGGACTGGGAGCAGCCTTAATTCTGGTGTACGGAGAAAGTAAGCGCTGGGAGAGAGGAACCATTCCCAGCTTCCCTAGGTTAAAGATAATGAGTCTGAACTAACTGGCACTGGTATGGAGAAGAGGGTGCTGATTTGAAAGATTTGACAAGTTATGGGGAAATGAGACAACCAAGACTGATTCTTTTTTTTTTTTCTTATTAGAAAAGTTGTGGGTTAACAGAGCAGTCATGCATAAAATCAGGATTCCCACATACCACCGTCTTATTAACACCTTGCATTGGTGTGGAACACTTGTTGCAATTGATATCACCTTTTTATAATTGTGCTATTAGCTACAGTCCGTGGTTTAACTTAGGGCTCGCTGTGTAGTATAGTTTCACGGGTTTTTTAAAATTTTTGTTCTGTTGCCATATAGACAATCTAACAATTCCCCTTTCAATCACATTCACAGTTATGGTTCAGCGCTGAGAATTTCATTAAGAACGTTGTGCTACCATCACCCCCATCTGTCGTCATTCCAGCAGGAACTGTGTACATTTTAAGCCTTAACTTCCCCTCCCCTATCCCCACCCCTCCTCCTGGTAACCTATATTCTAGACTCTGACTCTATGAGTTTGCTTAATCTAATTATTTCAAATCAGTGAAATCATACAATATTTGCCCTTTTGTGTCTGGCTTATTTCATTCAACATGATGTCTCCCAGGTTCATCCATGTTGTCCTATGTAATCAGGACTTTGTTCCTTTTAATGGCTGAATAATATTCCATTGTATGCATATACCATATTTTATTTATCCCGTGCATCAGTTCATGGACACTTGGGTTGCTTTGATCTTTTGGTAATTGTGAATAATGCAACTATGATCTTTGGTGTGCAAATATCTGTTCGAGTCCCTGCTTTCAAATCTTTTGGGTATATATCTAAAGGTGAGAATTCTGGATCATGTGGTAGCTCTATTCTTAGCTTCCTGAGGAACCGCCACAGCCTTCCACAGCGGCTGCACCATTTTACTTTGCCGCCAGCAATGAATGAGTGTTCCTATTTCTCTGCTTCCTCTACAACACTTGTAATTTTCTGATTTTTAAAATTAAATAACAGCCACTCTAATGGATATGAAATGGTATCTCATTGTGGTTTTGATTTGCATTTTCCTAATAACTAAAGATATTGAGTTTTCTTTTGTTTGCTTATTGATAGTGTAGACTCTTTTTAATTCATTAATTCATTTATGTTTTTAAGTCTCAGCTCTGTCAGTTCTGTGTGATCATGGGGAAATTACTTAGCTTTTCTGAACAGCTGTAAGTGAGAATAATAAAATCTACCTCATGGATTGCTGGGGGGACCAGAATTAATATATGTAAACCTTTTGGGACAAATTAAGAACCCAATGATGATAGAACAGATATGAATTCCTATGGAGAGTGACTCAAATGACATTTGGATTGGGCCTTGAAAGGTATAGGTGGAAAGAAAGGAAATTCCAACCAGAAAAACGAGTGTAGCAAAGGGAAAAACTCACAGGATATTCAAGGATCTGGTTATCCAAGGGGAGGCAGGAGGGAAAGAGCAACTCAGGCGTGGAGGAAACAGGAACCAGGGCAAGGAGTTTGTGCCTAACTCGATTCCGCGATGTGCTGCTGACTGCACCGGGGTGAAAGTCGAGACTGCCGCCGGCTCAGGAGCACGGAGAGCTGGTCAGCGCTGGCGCTGCCTGGCCATGCGTGGTTTGCCCTGCCTCCGGGCGCCTCCCCACTCTCTCATCTAGGGCAACACTTCTTAATGTGTGTGTTTAAAAAGTCTATTGTGGTAACATAAAATTTCCCATTTTAACCATTTTAAGTGTACAATTCAGTGACAATAATTATATTTGCAAGGTAGTACTGCTATCAGCACCATCCATTGCCAAACAGAAACTCCTCACCCGTTGAGCAATAACTTCCCATTTCCCTTCTCCCATCCCAGGGAGAAAGACATAAGACATTCTGTCTCTATGAATTTGCATATTCTAAATATTTCTTTTAAGTGGAATCATGCAATATTTGTTCTTTTTGGTCTGGTTTATTTCACTTAGCATAATGTTTTCAAGGTTCATCCATGTTGCAGCATGTGTCAGAATTTCATTCTTTTTATAGTTGAATAATATTCCATTATGTGGATATACCACATATTGCTTATCCATTCATTGGCTAGCTTCCGGCTTTAGCCGGCGCTGCCCCACAGGGGCGATCTGCTGCCCAGCCCGGGCTTGGGGGCGGCTGATGGCCAAGGCCTCCCCTATTGTCTGAGTCCCTCCCAGCAAGGCCTGTCCCCACCGAATCCTGCTGGAAGCCTGGCATTACACCTTATCACGGGTTGAGGCCAGGAAGCCCCTCTGTTATTTCTCTGGGGGTATCTTCACTTTAAGCAACACTTCTAAACGTGATTAAAGGTGCTTGTCCCTCTAAGGAAATGACAGGCCTCACTGCTCAGAACGCACAGCCTCCACAGACCCGAAGGGAAAGGGTTATGAGAAGGACTTGAACACTAAATAGGCAAATAGGACACACCAGACGTTAAAACAAAAACACTGTGTGCTCTGCTCTGTTCTCAAACTTGGCTGTGAACAGCCTAAGGCACCATCACCAGTTGCTGGTTGGGTGCGTGTGGGAGAAGAATAGGGCTAAGGGGAAGAGGCGCCAGATTCTCCTTGTGCCTAGAACTGTCACTGCAGATACTCTCAGGGTTTCGTTCTGGAATTTACACCCCAAAGAAGCACTATAGACACAGTCCAACATCAACGAGCAATTCAATGCCCGAGCGTGTTCTTGGTACCTGCCTATGCTTTTCGGATTTTAAAGGGTGGCAGGGTGGGCTGCACTGATCCCTGTGGATCAGTTCTTTCAAAGACCACAGAGGCTTCTCACAGGGCTGATGTCTTCAGAGAATCAAACATCTGTTCTCCCCGGGGGGCAGGACATTGAGGACAGCAGGGACCCTTATGCCCTGGGAAGAGCTGAAGGCAGCACAGCAGCTCTAGCACTTTCCCGGAAGTCAAGGAAACAAGGAACTGTCCAGAGGCATTTTCACCACACTCCTGCCCACCAGGCAAGGCCATTCCTGCTTTCACCTGCAGGGAGCAGGGAGAAGGTTGTCCACGTGACAGTTTAAATGGTTCTGCTAAAGCCCAGATACCAGTCCTCGGGCAGCGTGCACCCTGGACCTCTCCTAGGTTGAGATCCTCGTGGGTTTGCAAGCTTCTCTCCCCAAAATAAGCTTTTAGCTTCTCAAGCCACAAAGGGCAAATGGGTGAGAATAGAACCTTGGATGTCCTGACAATAATAGGGGCAGAGGCTCAGTAACGGGCCTGGACAAAGCCGTCCTGGGACTGCTGAACTGCTGACTTAATTCCAAGTCGGGCCCGTGATTATGGAACCTCAGTATGCGATTCTCTGTGCATGGGGAAATATTTATTCTGCATTCTGCTTCCCTGTGCCAAGAAGGGAGGCATCCACTGTGCATCAGAACCTCCAAAAATAAAACGCTGAGCCGCTCAGATCTGTCAGCCTGTTGGACGAATTCCTGGGGGAAGTGCTGAGACCCACCCATGCTGCCCACTGCGGACATCTCCTGCTCAGACCCCAACTTCCCGACAGCAGCTCCAGAAGCGCCTGCTGGCCCCGGGCTGGGAGCTGCTGGGAGCTGCTCCACCAGCCTGCGAGCCTTCTGCTCCACTTTGAAGCCCCCCGGGGCACATCAACAGCCCTCTCCTCCACAGACCCTGTGGCTTTTGGGGAGTTGGGCCCTTTCCCCAACCCACGTCCCCATTGCCTGCCGAGCTGGGACTCGGTGTCTTTCAGTCCAATTGCTGGCAGCCGCGCGGGTTTCCCAGCACATCTGTCCCTCCTCAGCGCCTCGTGCTGCGTTATTTATGCAAACTGTCAAGCACTATTTATAACCCCTCAGAAAGGCAGCAGCAGCTCAATTCCCAGGAAACTGGAACATTGAGACATTAAAAAGTATTTTCAAAAGAAAAAACTCGCTCTCACAGACTCGTGAGGTTGATGGCTCAAAGTGCCTTCCAAAAATAGGTCCCCTGGCTCCTCCTGCTGCCAGCCTCCTCCTCTGTTATCTGCGCCCTCCTGGTCTGAAGTGGGAAAGCTCTGCGCCACTTTTCTGCTGCTCCAAATGTCAGTTCCGCTTCTCCAGCCCTCCCCCAAACCCAGGACTTTCCAAAATTCTTCCCTGGGCAGATGTCCGTCTGATCGAAATGAGTGGAGCCGAAGGCGATGGCTGAAGGACAGACGGGCATCCCTTCTAGCTCAAGAAGCCAATGCTGCAGACACTCCCACAGCGCTCTTCTCCCTGGGAGCACTAACCCATTTTCAACACCACCTGTAAAATTTTTTAGTCTTGGGAAGACGCCCACAAACAGTGATTTATCCAAAGTCTCACAAATCTGCTTGTTGTGCAATCAAAATGCCACGGGTCAAACGTCTCAGGCAAGAGTCGGGACATACAGAAAAGTCTGAGTCTGGGATAAAAGCACAAGCCCGATAGAAAGAAACTCTGGGCAGATGTTTAGAGATGGAGGGCAAAGAAGAGTGCCTGGTTGGAGACCTGGGGGGCAGTAATGCTTAGCATGGGCTCCAGCGGCAGACTCTCCGAAGTCTTATCCCAGCCTCACTGCCTGCTGGAGTGAAGCTTGAGCAGGCTGCGTATGTTCTCTGAACTCAGTGCCCTTCTCGCATACACACTGCATTTTGTTGTGAGTAGTCCATGGGTTAATCCAGGAACAGGGCCTGGCACGTAGAGCTTTCACATGAGGGGTTAGTGGTGGAATTACAGACGTGAAAACTGCGCATGAGCTGTCAAGAGACTTGCCCAAGGTCTCAGGGTCGGTAGCAGCCCCCGGCCAGAGCCCGGGCTCCCAAGTCCCAGTCTGGGCTTTTTCCCACGTTACCAGGTACTCCTATAAGAGGGCTAAGCAAGGCAGGCGCCGAAAACCCAAGCTCCAGGAGCTCTCGCGTCTTTCTTATTACAAAGGAAGCCAGTCCCTAGGTGAGGGAACTCCAAGGCCTGCAGGCTCCCCAAGCTGTGGGGAAAAGAAAGGAGCACTGCTGGTAGCCACAAACACAGGGATCCTGACAAAATGAGGCACCAGGCATGGCCCATGCCCCCAAAGACCTAACAGACTGGAAAGGGCAGGCAAGACAAAACATGAAATAATAAGAGAAAACTGCAAAGCAGAACTGGGTCCCTATGAGTATGGTACAGACGTCAGGGCCATGAGTAATCAGGGAGAGGGAAGCCAGATGGAGACCCAGTGATGGCTTCGTGAGGGCGGGGAGAGGGTGAGCCAGATGGAGACCCAGTGATGGCTTCA
>JAKSZT010054280.1:229032-250924 GCA_026826555.1 Tolypeutes matacus | reverse complement strand
GGTGAGCCAGATGGAGAACCAGTGATGGCTTTGTGAGGGCGGGAAGACTTAAGAGCAAATTTTGTACCAGACAGGACCTCTTGATTGCAATGATGAGATTCAATTCAAACCAGCTTTCAACATAAAAACGTTTATTGTCAGGATAGTAGCTTATAGTCTCAAAAGGAAACTGAACTAAATCTAAGGAAGGACAAGAACTAGGGCGCCTAAGAACCTCAAATATTGACTTACATCAAGACTGTCTTTAATTTTTGCTTCTCTCTGTTACCGTCCTCATTTATTACAGACTGGCTTTTCCCTATAAGTGGGAGACATTCCAACTTACCCGATGCTGGGGCCGGGGGTGGGGAAGAGATACTTTGACTGTTTGCTCCTGGTAGAGCCAGATGACTGGACTTGAAAGAAGGTGGGTGCTTTTAACAAATTAGATTCCCTCCTTGAGATGGGGACCTGCTTGCAGAACACTGTCAGAGAGTGTTCTTCCACTTAGGTGGGATGCAGCTTTGAGAAAGAAGGGCAGGCAGGATTGAGGCCTCTGAAGCTGAGAGCTGTCCCCGAAACAAGGGGGCCTGGCTTCTGTCTCTGCACATCAGTGCATCGTTGTCCCTGGGCCATTTCCCCTTGGGCAAGGCAGTTATCTGAAGCCAAGGGCAAGGCCCAACTGAGGATCACAGCTGTGAGCCAGCAGCAGCTAATATTCCCACTTGCTGGGGAATGGGTTCCCTGCTCCTAAAGAGGGAGCTTAGGTGGTGCACTGTGGTGCAGGACACGGGCACTGCTCATATCTACTTGCTTCTTGCAATTCATGTGCCCTTCTGCCCTGTCCCCATCCCAGCTCATCCCACTGCAAGGCACTAATGACCCGTGGCTTCTGTCCCAAGGCTTCTCAGCAGAGGGTGAAGCTGACCCCCAGGGAAGAAAGTTGGCCATGCGTCCTGCCAATACCCTCGGAACATCGGGGGGATGGGAGGGAGGGTAGGAAAAGTGGTTATAGAATATCAAAACTAGATTTGGTAGTAAATTTTAAAAAATACATTGATTGGTCTTGTTTTCAGGGGGAATTTACAAGAGAAGACTGTAAGTTGTTTATAAGATCGTTGCCTCCTTCTCAACCCATTCTAGATTCAGCTCACCTTTGACTGCTCATCTAGGTGGCTTATCTGTTGCGGTGACCCAGACCCTTATCCCTCCAGGGCCTGAGATTCTGCTTACTAAGCTCTTCTCAGCCATAGCTGCTGTACCTGTCCATTTACCATTAAAACCTGGCAAGGAAGCACCAGGAAACATCCTGGTAGATCACCTGAATGACAAATGTGTTCTTCCCTCCTCTCGTTGTGCAGCGCCAGTCCTTCCTCTCCTGAGGTCAAGTGAGTTATCCCCGCCAGGATGGTGTCTCTCTTCCTTGCCCAGGAGCCCACAGTAAAGAAGACAGGGAGCCCAGGCTCCCAGAGTGGGCCACTGGAAGTACTGGTAAGTGGAGCCACTCCTATCCAACACGTGTATTTTACCACTGGATTCACATCACCGTATAATGGTCAGTGATTTGAGGCTGCGTAGTTTCCTGGAGGATGACAACCCGTCTGCAAGCAGCTTCATTCGGAAGCCATGCTGCTGCTATCAGTCTGGCAGCTTCTGGGTGGTGCAGTAAGAGGACCAGTAGATTGCGCGAGCTCACCGCCACACTTCCTTTTCAATAAAGCAGGCTCCTTGGTCTGAGGTAATGTTTACAGATCTTTTGTAGATGGATGAGCTAAATGGTTTGTAAGTCCTCAGCTAATAACCAAGACTCTGAGGATAGGAAAGGCCATCCAGTCAAAATAAGCCAATATGCCACCAAGTGGATGATTGATCTCCTCGGGGAATGACGCTGTATCGAGGTTCAGTGCTGGTCTCCGTTGCTGGAGGTGGGACGCGGGGCAGCAGCGTTAGCTGGATCAGCCCTTGCTTTCGGGCCCACCCACAGCCCCTGTCTCTTCCGTGACGGCCATGCTGCCCATGCTCCACTGTGCCAGCGCTGGAGTGGTTGACATAGACTTGCCCAAGCAGCCTTTTGTGTTGTGATGCTTCTTCCATGGTGGATGCTTTTGGGGCGTACACTCCCATGGTCCCATCCAGCTGCTTCTTCCCCAAACCTCCGTGTCCTGATTTTCCAATCTTTCTTCTTCCAGACCCTGACCAACCAGCTAGGCCGTTCCCAGTGGCCCACGGGTCTCTATGTGTCCTGTGTATTTTTTTCCACAATTGCATGACCAGGGGTACTGCCTGGAAAATTTCCTTCCACTGCTATCTTTCAGGGCTGCCCCCAGCTGTGCAGCTGCCATCTATTTTTGGCTTATATCAACACACCAAGATGACCATCAGCCAAGCTTAGCCCTTCCCCAGCCTCTTGTCATTACAGAACCTACCATTTAGCCATCACTGTGAGTGGGAGGAAAGGCCAATGCAAAAGCGATGGATGACATGGGGGTTTTGGCTATCTGCTCATGCAGCTTACTTGTCCCTCCTATCTTTACCTGTGGACTACATTGTGACAGAGGTCAGAAAAGTTAACAAAACCCTGGGGCAAGACCATCAATGCGTACTGCTCCCTGCCCTGTGTGACTGTGACTTGTTTCTGACCCTGCTCCCTAATAGCTGGACAGGAGCTCACTGACCACATACCACACGCTGGAGCTTAATCTGCTCTAGCAAAGATGCCACATCCAATGTGGCAGCTGTAACTGGGGCTATTACTAGGCTAGGTTTGTGGTCGTCCACTGTCATCTGCCATGATCCACCGGTTTTGCAGAGGTCAGAATGGTGAATCAATAGGGTCATCACAGGACCATCTCTCCTACTTTCCTAATGTTTTTGCAGTTAGCGCTAAACTCTGGCATTCTCCATGGAATGTGGTCATTTTTTTAATTTACTACCTTGGTGTGAGGGTTGTGTGTGGGCATTTAGAGACTTCTCCTTGGTCTTTGCTACTTTAATAGCTTTTGCTCCATAGGTACAGAACCAATGTGAGGGTTCTGCCAGCTACGAAGTGTGTCCATTCCAAGTATTCATCAGGAGATCAGGAAAGTGACTGCCCAGGGGAGCACGCACGCCCCACCCAGCAGGCTGTGCCTGGGCCAGAGCCCTGGGCATGGACGTCAATTCAGACCCAAGCCTGGTGCTCTGTGCCATCTGCCTGCCAACTGCAAGAGATTAACGTTTCCTTCAATGCCGCCAAGGAATGACTTGGTATGTTGCCTTGAATTGGTGATTAATCACAATATCTCTCATCAATGATCAATGGCCCTTCAGTAATGAACATCCAGTTCCATAGTCTTATCGACACCGTTTCCCCTACACTCTCACGCACCAGAGATGCTGTGCCAGTCATGCAGCCCCTTCCCCTGGAACCCTGACCCAGGTGCCCACTGATGAAAGTCAGAACTGCACCTCCACAGCAAGGCAGGGACTAGCACATTCCACCTGCATCTAGTGATGGGATCCTGGTGCCAGCGAGGGCTCGTGCTCCAATATCCCATTAACATGAGTCTAAGAGGCCTGTTTCCTAGGACCCCTTCTGGTACCGATTGCTATAGACTAGGTTCTCTGGAAAGAGACTCTGGGCTAGAGAGCTGTGTGCCCTCAGCAGATAGACCTGGTGGAAAGTGTAGGTGGCAGGACTGCGTAGGGGGAGAAGCTGGTCTGAAATGCAGGTGCAGCTGAGGCCTCGGATGACGCTTTAGGGAGTTCTGCATCAGTAAGTCATGGACCGCAGGCTGCCCCTGGGAGGAGACATTACGGGGGCGAGGCTGCAGCTGGGGCTAAGGGCATCTTCTGTGAGGGACACAGCTCTGTGCTGGCAGCAGCTCACGCCCTGGCCTCTGGGGGATAGAGACTTGAGACCTGAAGTAGAGATTTGGGATGACATCCATGGTGTCCACCATACTGCAGAGCCATTGAAGCATGTGGTTCATAACTGTAAAGAATGGAGAGCACCTGAGAGGTGTAGTGGCTGGCGAGGCTATTTCAGATGGAAGGAAAGAGCACTGGTAATGGAATATTCCGGAGATCAGGGGGCCAGAAGAAAACCAAAAGTCTGATTTTTGAGTATTTGCAGTAAGAACAATGGCATCATCTCATTAATGCTTAGTTGGGGAAATTTTCCTGATTCTGGATTGTTCTGGAGACCCAGTGAAATTGTAAGTTATAAAACAGTACATATAAAATGTTCACGTTTGCAGGGGCTGGGCAGGCAACATAAATGAGTAATGCAGGCTGAATTTTACTCTTTCAACACAGACACTTTGCATATTAAACATGTAGCAAGAACATTCTCGTGTAAATATGTCCAGCCCCTGCTAGCCTGCACAGAGTCTTTGAGCAAGTGAGGAAGCAGTGGCCCCTCTGGGCTGACGTGGCCCTATGCCAGGCGTGGTTTCGTAAGCAGAGTGTGGACTACGTATCAGCACTGACTTGTGTCCTCTGGGCAGGGCACAAATTGTGCAACCACTAGGCAGCCCTGGATATCTGTTCTGTTCCAGAAACAGAAGATAAATGCCAACTGATATTCAGCCGCAGTGCCGGGGTAATACTAGGGAAAGCTGGGGATAGAGTCAAAGGCGGGGGGACATGCTCCATTTTGTCCCGTGGGAATGTAGGCTTGTGCCGCTACATCCCATGATTTTTCATCATGTCAAACATCTGGATTTTTAACGTGAATTCTCTAGCTTTTTGTTTGCTCAGTTGTTGTTTTTAAATTTCAAAACATACCAGCTTGTTTTTCCTCTCTCCAAACCACTCATTTGCAACTTGTAAATTAAGCAGTGAAACACAAGGGCTGCTCCATCCAGCGACGAGGCTGTACAAGAGGCATCGTGGGACTTGAGCTTCTGCTCAGTTGGGGGTCTTTTTGGTTTGGGACTAGAGTTGGAAGTTTTCTTCAGCTTGAGATCAAATAAACAAAAAATAAAATAAGATGAAGATGCTGTAGAACAAAGTGTTCCTAGCAGAGATACAGAGAGCTGAGTGCTTCAGAATTGGAGAGAGGCTCCTCACTAGTAGTAAGTAAATTGGGTGGCAGGCTTTTAGTCGAATGCATCTGAAGCAAAGTAAAATCTTGGGAAGAAAATGATGGGAATTTTCAGTTTTTTAAATCTGAACCTCAAATCTGAGAAGCTTCAGCAATTTTAATAAGGGGGACCCCACTGACAACCCCTTCAAATTTTCTGACATTCAGATTGAGAAGAGAGGGAACAGCACACTGTCTCCTTTCTGGATGGTGTGCGTGTGTGTCTATTGGCCAAGGACTCAAAAGCCAGAGTTCTGGGAATGTATTAATCAATATTTTTCCTTGCAACCAACAGAAACCAAGCGTGGCTACCTTAACCAAGAACGGCTCTATTGGAAAAATAACAGAGGAGTACAGGATGCACAGGAGACCAGAGGACAAGGCTTGGAAAACAGTCAAGAGAGGGTCAGGCAGGAGTCTGTCAGCAATTTAGAGTCCATTTCCTCATAAGCAGCATGTAGTTGCATGTGTGTGTGCTTAATCCAGCCTGACAATCTCTGTCTTTTTAAATGAAGTATTTAGTGTCTTTACATTTCATGTAATTACTGATATGTATGGGGTTAAATGTACTATATTACAATTTTTGTTAAAGTTTTTGATGTTCTATTTTTTCCTACTTTCTTGCCTTATTTTGGATTAAGAATTCTTATCATTTCATTCTTACATATCTAAAAGCTTATCAGGTATTCATTCTCTTACTATTCCTTCAGTAATTATCCTCAATTAAATTTGTGTCTTTTAACTTATTAAAATCTATTATAAGGTAGTATTTTTACCACATCTTGGACAATGCAAAGACCATAGAATATTTTAGCTACATTTATCCCTCTTCTGCCTTTTACATTATTGTTTTTGAGTATTTTCATTCTATATATTTATTTAAATCTCACAAGATATTGTTCTTATTATTGTATACAGTCAGATTTCATTTTGAATTACCTACATATTTACTTTTCCATTATAAACTTCTATCTGGGATTATTTGTCTTCTTCCTGAAGACTCCTGTTAGTATGTCCTTTAGTGTAGATCATTTGATGATAGATTCTCACAGTATGTAGGTATGTATGAAAATCTCTTTATTTCACCTTCATTTTTTTAAGGTTAATTTCATTGGGTCTAGAATTCTGGCTTGGCAATATATTCTTTCAGCAATTTGAAAAATTACATTGTCTTCTGCTTTCATTGTTTTTTATAAATCCACTGTCAATCTTGCTGTTACCTCTTTGAAGGAAACATGTCTTATCTTTATATGTTTTAAAGACTTTCCCTTTGTCTTTTGTTTTTGGCCATTTGACTATATTATGCTTACATGTGGCTTTCTTTATATTTATCCTGCTTAAGGTATGGAGAAATGCTTGACTCTGTGGCTTGTTGTCATTTATCAGTTTGGAAAAAGCCTGGGTCATTATCTCTTTAAATACTTTTTATGGTCCATTTCCTCTTCTCCTTCAGTGACTGAATTTACACATATATTAGATATTTTCACTTAATACCATAGGACTCTTGTGGTCTTTTCCATATTTTTAAAATCCCCATGTCTTTTTATATTCCAATCTGGTTATGTTCTTCTAGTTTGTCTTCCAGTTCACTATTTCTCTCTTCAGTTGTGTCTAGTCTGTTAAACCTATTCATTGAGTTCTTAATTTTAGTTAGTATAATTTTTAGTTATAGAATTTCCATTGATCCTTTGTAGTTTGCATGTCTCTGGCCTAACTTTCCATTATTTCTAAGTTTCTTTTTTTTTTTTTTTTTTTTAAGATTTTATTTATTTATTCATTTATCACCCCCTTGCTGCTTGTGCTCGCTGGGCCAGCCAACCATGCCATGCGGGCAGGCCCGCCCTCACCAGGAGGCCCCCGGAACCGAACCCGGGGCCTCCCACATGGCAAACGGGAGCCCCACTGATTGAGCCACAGCCGCCTCCCTCTAAGTTTCTTAAACATATAAATCATAGTTATTTTATATTCTGATTCTGATCATTTCAATATTTGGGTCTCCTGTGGTAGTGTTTCTATTGTGTTGTTTTATTCCTTTGGTTTCTGGTGTGTTCTTGTATATTTGCATGTCTCTCCATTTTTAATTGAGTGCCTGCATTTTATATGAAAAAGGTTTTGAAGCTCAGTATGATATTATCTTAAATTTACTAGTGCTTGGGGCAAGCAGTTGGGCTTGGATTTTAACACTTGTGAGGGCTGGTCTATATCTGATTCACTCTTAGTTCTGGGATATAGTCCTTCAGAATCTCAATCACAGATTTGCCCATCTCCTTTTCCTTGGTGGCTCCTGAAGGTCAGTTTTTGTCCTCAGCTCCATGTGCATTCCAAACGCTCTGCTCAGTTTCTCAGTCTCTCAGCCTCTGCTTTCACTTTTGGAAACACAGGGCTCATCTTTCTGGGTTACCCTTCTCTCTGGAATTTTAGCTCCACAGTCCTCACTGCTTTTGCATCTCTAGTGCAGACAAAAACATTTTTTTTTTTTTTCTTTACCGGGAGGTACTGGGGATCGAACCCCGGTCTCTCCATATGGCAGACGGACGCCGAACCTCTTGAGCCACATCCGTTTCCCAAAACATTTTTAACAAAAGAACTTTTCCAGCTTTTCTGTTTTTTCTCAATGGGAGGATTAGTCTGAAATAAGCTACTCTATTTTTATCAGATGTGGAGATGCCCAGCATGTTTTTAAAGTTACATAGAATGCAATAAAACAAATCAGAAAAGATTAGAATGTGTCTTGTGTAGTGTTTGCCTTGCTTCATGCTACCTTTGTTTTGGTTATATATTTATATGTTTATGTATTGTGTACCACAAAGAGGTGTAAAATATAATTCTTAAGTGGGCCATGGTCAAAAATAAGGTCGTGCCTGTGGTATTCAGCGAGGGCCACCATCAGGTGTGTGCTCGGAGCTCCTCATGTCAAGAGGTGGACTCTAACTCCCCTCCCTTAGAATCTGGGCTTGACCAACAGAACACAGCGGAAGGGTTCTGGGACTTCGGAGCATGCACATAAGAAGCCTAAAGCTTCTTCCTGGCTATTTTAGCACTCCTTCAGCAATTGAAACAAAGGTGAATACTGTTAAAAGCAGTGCCATTATGAAAAATGGTGACAGATGTGCCACACCAATGTCAGGTGTTTGTGGCGAGGTGGTGTTCGAGAATCCTGTATTTTATGCATGATTGTTTTTTAAACTCACAACTTCTCTAATTAGAAAAAGAACAAAACAAAAAACTTCTTCCTGGGTCTTTCCAAGCATCACTCTTAGGACACTCGATCCGGGTATGAGATGCCCAAGCCACCTGTGGAGGCCTTAAGTAGGTGCTCTGACCCACAGCCCCCGCTGAACTCTCAGCCAAGAGCGTCAACGTCCAGTCTTGTCACTGCGCCACCTTGGACCCCAGCCCTCAAGTCTTCAGAGGGCAGCCCCAGCTGACATCGGATTGCAGCCACCTGAGCCACCCCAAGGGCGAACCACCAGTCAACCCACAGAGACAAGTGCTTCCATAGAATGGTGATTACATTAAGCCACTGGGTTTGGGGCTAATTTGCTTTGCAGCAATGGATAACCAGAATGGCACCATAGTTAAATTGGCAGAGTTTTTTTTTTCTTTCTTTATGATGCAAAATATAATGTGCAATTTCAATTACTGGCATCTTACATTTGCTGAAATGCAGTAATAACTTACTTATTTCATAGGTTGCTTTGAGAATTAATAAAATCTATCATTAGTTGCACTATTGACTTAAAATAGATTTCCCACTATTATTATCTTGGCTTTTCCCTCACTTTTTCTGTAGCTTGCAGTGGGTTGAATAGTGTCTCCTCAAAATTTATGTTAACCAGAACCTCAGAATGTAACCTTATTTGGAAGCAGGGCTTTGCAATTTGGAATTAAATTACTCTGGATTTAGGGTGGGCCCTAAATCCAATTAATGGTGTCCTTATAGAAGAGGAGAGGACAGAAGCACACAGAGAAGGTCACGTGAAGAAAAGGGTAGAGATTGTTCTGCTGCAACAAGCCACAGAATGCGGGACCCAGCAGGTGCTTGCAGAGGCAAGGCCGGCCCTCCAGCGCCTCAGTGCAGCCGGGCTGCAGCGCTCTCTGGGCTGTCCAGTCCTACATGAGCCTCCGTGCAGAACAGTGACCGTCCAGCTGGCTGGGCAGAGCTGAGTGAGTCCTGCTTGTCGCGTCTCATCGTGCATGCCCTTCTGATATCCTTGAGGCTTCTTAGTTCATGTGCGCTGTTAATTGCTCCAAGAAACACACAGACTCTAGGAGAACTCACAACAGTTCATGGAACAGTGCACCTTGAACTGTTAAAAAGCCAAGGAACATTTCTTCTCCAGTTGCCCTTTTCTCCACTCCATCCTAGTAAACAACATTATCACTCTACCCCTGTCCTGTCCCTTCACTGCACAACTACACCCTTCCCCCTTCTCATAGATCTCGCCCATATGGGCATTGGCTCTCAGCCTCTTCTCCCTTTCTATTTCCTGTAAACCTCTGTAGCTCTGTGAATCTGTTCAGTTTGTTTAATTCATATCAGTGAGGTCATGTAATATTTGTCCTTCAGTGCCTGGCTTGCTTCACTTAACATAAGTTCCTCAAGGTTCATCCATGTTATCCCATGTTAGCACTTTATTCCTTCTTACAGCTGAGTGATATTCCATTGTGTGTGTGTACCACATTTTGTTTATCCATTCATCAGTTGATGGGCATTTGGGTTGATTCCAACTTTTGGCAATAGTGAATAATGCCGCTATGAACATTGGTGTGCATATATCTGTTCGTGTCCTTGCTTTCAATTCTTCTGGGTATACACCCAGCAGTGGAATTTCTGAATCATCTGGCAGATGTACAGTTAGTTTTTTGAGGAACTATCAAACTGTCCTCCACAATGGCTGCACCATTCTATATTCCCACCAGCAGTGGATGAGGGTTCCCGTTCCTCCACATCCTCTCCAAAACTTGTAATCCTCTGTTCTTTTAATACCCACCAGTCTAATGGGTGTAAAATGGTATCTCATTGTAGTTATGATTTGCATTTCCCTATAGCTAGTGTGGTTGAGCATCTTTTCATGTGCTTTTTAGCCATTTGTATTTCTTCTTTGGAGAAGTGTCTATTCAAATCATTTTTTATATTTATTTATTTATTTATTTATTTATTTATTTATTTATTTATTTATTTTATGCCCATTTTTAAAATGGGTTGTTTGTCTTTATTTTTGAGGTGTAGGATTTCTTTATATATTAATAGATAATAGACTCCTACCAGATATACGGTTACCAAATATTTTCTCCCATTGGGTAGGTTGCCTTTTCACTTTCTTGACAAACTCCTTCGAGTGCAAAAGTTTTTAATTTTGAAGAGGTAACATTTGTCTATTTTTCTTTCACTGCTCATGCTTTGGGTGTGAAGTTCATGAAGCCATTTCCTGTTACAAGGTCCTGTAGAAGCTTCCCTACATTATCTTCCAAGGTCTTTATGGTCTTGGCTCTTATATTTAGATCTTTAATCCATCTTGAGTAAATTTTTGTCTAAGGTGTGAGATGGTATTCCTCTCTCATTCTTTTAGATATGAATATCCAGTTCTCCATGCATCATTTGTTGAAGAGGCCATTTTCTCCCAGTTGAGTGCTTGGTGGCCTTGTAGAATATCAGATGACTGTATATGCGAGGATCAATATCAGAATTCATGATTTGGTTCCATTGGTCAGTATGTCCATTCTTGTGCCAATACCATGCAGTTTTGACCACTGTAGCTTTGTAGTATGTTTTAAAGTCAGGTAGTGTGATTCCCCCAATCTCATTTTTCTTTTTCAATATGTCTTTGGCTATTCAGGGCCTCTTGCCCTTCCAAATAAATTTCATAGTTTTTCCAATTCAGTAAAAAATGCTGCATTGATTTTCATTGGGATTGCGTTAAACTGTATATTAGTTTGGGTAGGATAGACATCTTAATGATGTTTAGTCTTCCTATCCATGAACAGGGAATATTCTTCCATTTATTTAAGTCTTCTTTGATTTCCTTTAACAGTGTTATGTAATTTTCTGCATATAAGTCATTTACATCTTTAGTTAAATTTGTTCCTAGGTATTTGATTCTTTTAGTTGCTATTGTAAACGGTATTTTTTTCTTGCTTTCTTCTCAGATTGCTCATTATTAGTGTACAGAAATGCTACTGATTTTTGTGCGTTGATTTTATAGCAACGTTACCAAACTCATTTATAAGCTCTAGAAGCTTTGTTGTAGATTTCTCAGGGCTTTCTATGTATAGGACCATGTCATCTGCAAATAGTGAAATTTTTACTTCTTCCTTTCCAATTTGGATGCCTTTTATATCTTTTTCTTGCCTCAGTGCTCGAGCAAGTACTTCTAAGACAATGTTAAATAGGAGTGGTGATAGTGGGCATCCTTGTCTAGTTCCCGATCTTAGAGGGAAGGCTTTAAGGATTTCACCATTGTATATGATGTTCGCTGTGAGTTTTTCATATATAACCTTTATCATGTTGAGAAAGTTTCCTTCTATCCCCGTCTTTTGTAGTGTTTTTATCAGGAAAGGGTGATATATTTTGTTGAATACTTTTTCTGCATCTATAGAGATGATCGTGTGGTTTTTTCCTTCCAGTCTGTTCATGTGGTGTATGACATTGATGGATTTTCTTATATTGAACCATCCTTGCATACCCGGGATGAAGCCCACTTGGTCATGGTGTTTAATTCGTTTGATGTGTTGTTGAATACGATTAGCAAGTATTTTGTTGAGGATTTTAGCATTTAGTTTCATTAGGGAGATTGGTCTATGGTTTTCCTTTCTTGTGTCTTTGTTTGGCTTTGGTATTAGAGTGATGTTGGTGTCATAGAATGAGTTAGGCAATATGCGTAGGCAGGAAAAGAACTAGGAATTTCAAGGAAGAAAAGCCGTTTTGATGCTGCTGTTTGGGCATGAGAAAATTCTGATGCAGTTTAATAAGCAAAAAGAGAATTTCTGTGTTTTACCAAATGCAAATAAATTTAGTTTTTTTAGATTATAAAAATGATACCTGGAAATTGTACTTCTTTAGACAATACAGTAAAAAAGGCATAAAAAAGGTGAAAATCAACTATACTTGCACCAAAGCATAACAGCTTCTTTAACAGATATATTTGGTAATTTTTCCAGATATTTGTCTGCTTTTCTAAATATGAATACATATATAGGAAAATACCTCAAATCACTAAACACATATATACCCATTTTTTCTTCTCTTTATTTCTTAACAAAAAGTTTTATCATACTATCCATGCTGTTTTGTAACTGTGGTAGTTTTCCTTTATCCCAAAGCCATGAGGGGAGGCCTCCCTGGAGAGGACCAGGGATTTTTTTTAAGGAGGTACCGGGGAATGAACCCAGGACCTTGCACGTGGAAAGGGGGTGCTCAGCCACTGAGCTACACCCGCTCCCCAGGACTAGGGACCTTGAGACTCCGAACCGGAGCCATTTCTGCCAGAAAAACGTGGGGTGCATGCTGGGCCCTGCATGTTTGGTAGTGGTTTGACCTCAAAAGCTGGTCAGATCAAGAACTCTATGGCCTAAAAGAAAGCCGCTGTGCAGGGGCCCACGCAGGAAGATTCCGCTCAGGAAACGGGCAGGAGGAGCCTTGGCTGAGACCAGGGCCCGAGGCCGTCTTGCTGGAGGCCACTGCTGATGGGGGGTCAGGGAAGCGTCTGATCCCCGCTTGGCTTCCCCAGTGGGAAGCCAGAGCGCTGCTTCCTTCTGAGGCACCTCAGCCAGGCATCCCCCAGAGAACAGGAGCTTTGGATGTTGGGCCTCCAAACAGCGCAGCTGCCTGCGGTAGGTGGCCCCTTCTACCTGTCACCGCGATCCCTGCTTTTCCTAAACCCAGGGAGCTGTCCTTCGCCCCGAGGTTACTGAAACGGAGCTCTAAAGCTCTCTCTGTTTTTAAAAGGCACGGCACTCTCAGGCCTATTTCCTTCAAACGATGGGTGAGGCAGGCGTCCTTACCCACCGCCCTTTGTCAGACGAGGCGAGGCTGGGATGCCCTCGGTGTCAAAGCATCTGCTGCATCCATTAGTATTTTAAAAAATACATTTACACAGAATCTCTCTGTCTTAGATTCCTTATGTGTAAAAAGACAGGCTGGGTGATGGGATGCTCACTGTACTACCAGCTATAGAAGTCCATAAATTATCTCCAGATTCTAGTTTTAAAAACATAGAAAGCTGTTGCAGCCACCAATGAATTCACTTACAAAATGACCAAACCCAGACAAAATAAGCCTTAGCATTAGTTTGAAATCTTACTACCAGAAAAAAAAGTGTTTGCTTACTGTAGTGGGCATTCATCAAAATGGCCACATGAAAATGTCCTGCTTCCCAATAGCAGTCCTGGACACATGAAGGCCAACTGGACACCTCCAGGAGGGACGCAGCCTGTACCCGGTACTGGCAAGAGAAGCCGGCACTTCTTGGAAGGGGGGTAGGCCCACAGGGGCTAAGCTCGTCATCTTGGAAACACTGCTGCTGCCAACATTCTCCAGGATTCCTCCTAACCACACCTGAATGTGTCTACACTTCCACAGTGGCATCAGGCAAGTCGGCTTGGATGCTCCAGCCCCCCCAGGCACAGTGGGCCATCTTTGCCTTCCACTTCTTTTCTGTTCCCCAGCTGACCCATGTATATAAGAAGGATGCCAAAGGCTTGCTCTTTCACCCACATCCCCAGAAGAGCTTCGAAGAACTGTCACTGCACTTATCACCATGGCAGTGTCTGCTACAAGCATCACCCACTCATCCACTCGACTCTACCTGGGACTGAATCATTCATTTCTGTTTCCTCAGTGAGGCCAAAGCCACTTTTCAGGTTTCGGGAGAATTTTGCCTCTGTTTAGCTATTTGCTTGGAATGATCAGGAGACACTTTTGCCCTCTTCCCTACCTCTGCACTTGGCCTCTTGGTCTGAAACCCCTATTTGAGCAGCGCCCCCAGGCCCATCCAGAAGGCTACTGGATGCTTCCCGGCGGGTTCTGCCCTCTGCCCCGACGCCCAGCGGAAAGCACGCTGGTGAAGCGTGGAGCGTTCCACGTGGGCTGGGTCAGCTCCTGCACAGGTGTCAAGGCCTGGCCCTGGCGATTTCTGTCCCAAGGACAACCTGCCCACCCCCTGGCCAGGCACAACCTTGGGGTGGTCCATCTAAGAAGGAGGTGGCGCGACCCCAGCCGAAGGGGCCGAAGGAGAGAAGCGGAGCGCCGAGGAAACTGGAGGTCAGGGCGTGGGGCGTTTAGGCGGCGTCTGCACTGTACCCTGCTTCCTGAAGAGCTGTATCCCATGTCATAGCCCATGTCACGTGCCGCGGCATGTGCAACCCAGGCCCTTGGGAAGAGCCACACGAGTGGAAACGCAAACCACACCCAGACCTAGCGGGACGCTGCGTGAGGCAACCGGCCGCTCTCCGTCTGTGAGGGTGTTCGTGGCGCACGTATGCTGTTGCCCTGTGGTTGAGGGAACTGTTTGCCCATTCATTCATTCACTCACTCACTCATTCAGTGGACACTGTGCCAGCGTCGGTGCCCTCCCTGCCCCCAGTTCACAGGCGAGGATGCAGCCCATGCCTCCTGACCTTGAGGGATGAGCTGCCAGCATATGGATCAAAGGGACGATTTTGTGTTGGGGCTTGTTTAGTGAGCAATTCCATCACAGTTGAAGCCGCTTCGTAGGTAGGTGGGGCGCTTTGGCATTTAGGGTGTTCTCTCCACGCCATGCCGCCATCTCCATTCCTCTCTGCAGCTGTGGCCACAGAGCTGTGAAGGACACGCCTGAGGGAGTGAGGGACAAAAATCAATACAAAATCCATGGTTCGCCTGGGAGAAGGAAACCTGTAGCTGGGGGTCTTTTCGAGGCCGATTTCATGCCTCACACGCAGCCGAGGCTGTTGGGGAGGTGGACAGAAGAGACAGAAAACAGAGCAGTGAGCAAATCTCCCTCTGTCTGTCTGTCCCCAGCACTCTGCTAAGGAGAGCAGCTGAGCCCACTGCAACAGCTACGCCCTAAATAGAGATAAAATTTCACACACATGTCTACAGATTTCCCAAAGAAGAATAAAGGACTTGTGATAGCAAGTAGCCTGCCCTCCTATTTTTCAAAGCCCACTCGATTTAACCTCTGTGACTTCTGGGCTGCTCAAGTGAATTAAAAAACAATAATATTCTAACCCACAAGAGGCTGTTATTGAATTTTGTCTATGTTCTTTGACTATGCTGCAGAGCACGTTGGGTTAGTTAGGCCAGTAATTTATTAAGGTAGGGAGGGAAGAGAAATGGGAGAAAATAACAGATCATGGTCCCCGGTAGAGGGTAAGGAGCTGAAGAGTGATAAAGAGGGCTGATTTATAGACTACAATTTCCCATTATAGATTATAAATGCCCAGGTTTTACTTGCGTGTTGATCCGCACAGGGGGGGCCACGGCGAGAGCAGGGCGCAGAAGCCACGAGGTCCAAGGGCTGAGAGAGAGTGAGTGCCGGGAGCAGAGGGATTTAACCTTTGCACCTGTTTTTTTTTAATTATTATTTTTATTTTTTTTATTGTGGGTAAAAATCAAAATTTTCATAATACATACCAACATTTGCAAAATGATATATAAATGTATATGCATATATGTGCATTTACTTACAAAAATGTTATTTATGTATATATATAAATATATTTTAAGAGGTGCTTAGATACCCAAAATATTACACGGAACCCACTGGGATTCCCATGTTGCTCACCTCCCACACCTCCCACACCTCCCACCACATCCCACACAAACATCTCCCACAAGTGTGGCCCACCACCCTCAATGGACTTACACATCCTGGGGCCTTGCCACCCATCCCAGGGAATGGAGAGGGCCTGCATCTGCAGGCAGGATCATCCCACCCACCATATCCATGGGATATAAGCCCTCTCTCACTTGGAGGTGGAGTGAACATCACCATCCCAGTCCCCTCAGGATTGGGGGAAGAACTATGGACTAGAGTGGACTTGATGGTATTCTGTTGCTCACATATGGTGATTCTAGCAATGGAAGAAATTATAACAATGAGGTGGAGCCAGTGGCCACTGGACACTTTTGGGGCAGGGAGGGGACGAGCAGTTGAAATACAGGGGCTTCTTTGGGAGTTGGAGATTGTCCTGAGTACCTTTGTGGCAACGGATGTAGGCCATTTTAAATCAGCACACACCACTCAGAACTGTGTGGGAGAGAGTGTGGTCTACAGTGCACCTATTTTTAAACCATTAATTATTCCACTCTTTTGCTAATGGCATAGGAGGAGTCCCAGGTGCTTGCTGTTTTGATTGATTATCCTACCCATCAATCCCCTGGGTGGGCCCAATTATAATGTCCCGGAGAATATCTGGGGCTTCTCCTGGGGATCTCTGGGAATCTCATTCTGGATGGCAGAAATCTCACGAGGGTCTTCCAGCAGCCATGTGGGGGGCATCGGTGTCCACATGGACTTCCAGGCTCCAGATCCGTCTATTGATTCCCTGTATGAAGCCGGCTTCACAGCTACTGCTCAGGGTCACCTTGAGCTTATCCCAGTGGCTGCTGACAGATCATCCCAGAACTTGGTGGGATCAACAGGTTTTTAGCTGATTCTGTGTCAGAAATACAAACAGGCCATGGGGAGGGGGGCAACTTATCCTTGAAATCTGGGGCCTCGGTTGGGAAGATCCAGTAGCTGGGGGGGATTCGATGGCTGGGTCTGGAAAAATCCACAGGTGTCTTCACTTACTGAAAATTTCCCTGCTGCAAACGTCGCTCCATGCCACCCAGATTTCCCAGGGCTCCAGAAGCGACTGTCGCGGTGACCAAGCCAGAACCAGCACCGTCTTTCATGACCTCCCCGTTCCCTTGGTCCAGCAATCACAGTCACACACCCAAATTCAAGGAAGAGGGGCAAAGACCCCACCTGTTTGTGGGGGGAGTGTCAGGATCTACAGCCCTTTGCAGTAGCCACAAGGCCTCAGGCAGGTGGGCACTGAGGGGCAAAGCTGTGGTCTTCTCTGCCTGGGGAAGGGGCAGGAGGGCACGCAAATGCTAATGATTCTGCCCTGCTATCTTGGGAACTAAATGCATTGTTTTATTCCTTCCAGCCATGGGCAGAGTCCCACACCAGTCTGAGCCTCAGTTTCCCCATCTGTAAAATGAAGGGGTTGATTCTTAAAGTCCATCAAGATCTCATGAAGCCCCCACCGTTTGTGATCAGCCCAAGAAAACTCTCCAATGAATCATTCTTAACAGCGGGACTAGAGGCAGCAGGCTGGGGGCTAGTACCCGCCCCCTGCCATCTCTGGGTGTCCTTTGATGCCACATATTCCAGTGTCTCCTGTAATTCCTCTCCTTACGCCCCCACCCCAGCTCTCCTGCTCTCAATTCCATTAGAATTAGGCCTCAGCGGGGCTCCTTCCAATCTTTTTAAGCCTCTCCATCCAGCAGGCAGTCTCAGCTGAAAGGTTTTGATTCCCTGATCTCCCTTCCTGGAAGCATCCCCTGAAAGAGCTTTCACGTAGATCTCTTTTTGTAAAAAAAAAAATCAAAGGTGGAGCCCTGAAACATCCTCTGTCCAGAGCACCATGGTCTCAGGCTCCGGTTCCAAGCATCTGCTACTTCTCTGGGGCTCCCACAGAGATGCCACAGCCAGGAGAAACGGAAGGTAAGCCAGCTCTGAGGTCAAAAACACTCGGGACATATGTTTTCTTTTATTACATCAGTGAGATACAGCATGCATATTAATAGCATATTTTATTATTTGGTTTAAACATTGCGTTTTATCAGTTGGTGTCATATTGTCAAACACAACATTCTAAGATGACTTATTCCAAGAAGCAGTTTCCAGAAACTTGTTCAGGCATGTTGTCCCCACTCAAATGGCACTGCCTGTGAGCACTTACTGTCTAAAACCCACCGTGCTTTATAGGCCTCACCATACACTTGCCATTTCCCCTGACTTTTACAGCTCGTTACTCCCCTTTTCCTTCCCTCTCAGCAAGCCTCACTACCTTCCACACCCCACAAACAACATCTGGTTTGTAGAAGGAGAGAGACATCTCTTTCCTTGTGGCTCTTCTAAGCCTCCCCTCCTCCTCCTCTATCTTTTCCCGCCATCTCCTTTTGCTCTCCTGGGCTCAGAGAAGACACTTTTCACAAGCCAGGATGCAAGTGCAGGCGAGCCAGTTCCAGAGCCTGGGCTCTCACCAACACTGCCAGGGGGCGTCTCTTCACCCTTCTACGCTGCAGGGCTTGCCTTGCTCCACTGGCCACTTCCCTGAGCACAGAATAGCACAGCCCAGCGTCCCTGTGGCACGGTCCCAACACGATCACCGTAACTTCTCCAGCTCCCAATGTGCACCAACTTTGCTTGATTAAACCTGTCAGTTAAGTAAAAGCCTCATTACTATCCAAGGCTGTAAGCCCATTTCACTTGGACAATTGCTTGTCTTATTATTTGATTTGATTTATTCTGCTGCCAAACTCCCACTGGACGGTCTCCTCTCCACTCAATTTAGCATCCAAACCAAGCCTGTCTGTCTCGACACACCAAGCAGTCTAGTGGGGTACCAAGTCAGGAGGCGTCCCTGAAATTCCTTTCTTTCTAGGATCCAAACCTTCCCCTCTCTGGGAGAGGGAAACTCTGGAAAGAAGAGGAAAACACAGCAAAGTGAAAAAGAAATAGGCTTGTTTTCTACACGAGCCTTGAAGGAGATTGTCCTAAATACACCAGACTCCCCCGTGGTGCTCTGGGACAGGCCCTGTTCCAGGGGTTTTCACTCTCACTTCTGTGGCTGCTGAGACAGGCTTCCCACGGAGAGGATGAGGATGGTCGAGGCGATTCCCGTTCACCGTTTGCTTCATAACGATGAGCTCACCACACAGCAGTGGCCACTTTGGTGGGAGTTCAGTGCTCTTTGCCTCACCCCCCAGATATGTAGCTTCCTTGAACTTCCACGGAGAACAGCCCTGCATGGGGCACTGTCCTGCCCCTGCCAGTTCCTAGAGCAGTGACTCTCAAAACGAGAGGGTGGTAGAGAGAGAGACGGCTTCTCTTCTAAGTAAATATTAAGCCACGCCCCCTTCCTGTTGGAAGAGTGTTTCTGCTTGCCTGGGAGTACCTCCCTTCCCTCCAAGCCCAGTGAAATGGGCTTACACCACAGGGGCCTCTGCTCTAGGCCTCAAGGGCGCTGAGAGCCTTTGGAGGGTCTCACGCAGTGCGAGGCTTATCTGTGGAGGGGCTTGTTCTTGCCATTCTCCCTTGTGTTGTACCAAGGCAGGTTGGGGAAAATGCATCAGAAACGAATGTCCCTCCGTAGTCTTGTGATGCAGATGTTGAGATGGTCACCAAAATTCAAAGTTCTAAAGGAAGGGGGTAAAGCATAAAGACTTTTTTCTTCTTGCAAATCAGTGCCACACAAATCTAGGTACAATGTTGGGTGTCTCCTCCATATCTGTGAACACTGAAAAGTTAGGCCACGTAGAAGCCAAGGACACAGTGGCAAACTAAGGTGGCTCACCAAGATTGCAGGGGTGGCAAATAGCTTTCAGCTGGTGGTAAGAGGAGTCAGTGATTTATTAGCCATTAGGAAGATGAGTGGATGATTTATTTTGTAAAATGAATTAGAGTTGATTTGAGATTGTCTCAAAATAAACTTACACCAACTTACCTGCATTCAAAATCCGTTCATGCGTGGGAGGGAAAGGGCTGGAGTGAGCATCTGTGCCAGCAGCCTCTTGCCTGGGGGTCCAATGATGGAGTGAGTGGTTGTGAGTCGTTGCACGGCTTTATTTACTCACGCAGTTTTGGTTTGTTTTTTTAGCAAAATCTAAGTGCATCCACTGAAACCTGTCAAGTGTGGGGCCGTCATCCATCATGTGTGATGTGGCAGGAAAAAAATGGTGAGATTCATTGTCTGGATAACTTCTAAGTTCTTTTCTGACCTGAAATGGAGGAGGCTGGAATTGTTCTTGAAGCAGGGTAGAGAAAGGGGTGTTGGTTTGCTACAAGCTCCAAATGCACAAATAGGTTTAAAGCCAAAGCAAATAGAACCCCTCTTTATCCATCACAAACTCCCCTCTAGAAAACACTGAATCGCCTTCCAGGGTGAGGTGGAAAGAACATTTTGGGATTGAAGTGGGTAGGTCAGCGATGCAGTAGCCCACACCCCTGCTGTGCCGTATTTTACCTGGGGGTGGGGAGCTAGGCTGGGTCTTATTAGCGCTTTCCGCAAGATTGAGGTCGGTTGTCCATCCGGAGACTGGGGGCAGCCGGCTTCCGAAGCCTGAGGGGAATCTGGGATTTGTCTTCTGGTGTGACAGTGACGTGTTGTTCACTTGACAAGCGCGTGCTTAGAAAGTTTACTGTGCCTAAGAAACTACCCAACTTTTAGCCCAGTGCTGAGGACACGGAGGATTTTGCCCAGCAGTACCCATGGGCTGTGAACAATCTCCCCTGCTAGCTGTCAGGTTGCCCTCTGTCTGCACCCCCACCAGGGATGCCATCTGTCCCAACACCTTCCTGCAGCCCTGAGCAGGGCGTCCTGGATTAGCCTCCCTCTGCGTCATTGTTGCTATGATGACAGTTACTCAAACATACGTAAAGAAAAATAAAACCCACGTGTAACAGGTGTATGGCCCTAGCACGAAATACCAGCACTGGCTTATAAAGTTTTCTAGTTTTTCCCCAGGACTTCTAAAATTAGGAACAACAGAATATAACCGCTAAGGTTCCCTAGCAACCAGAGAAATGCTATTCCCTCCTGTTGGGTAGGTTAAAAATAACATTGCATGTGCCACTGCAACCACCCGGAACCTCCCATCACCCCTGCTCGCAGCAGACGCCCAGCTCCCCAGACCTCATCTGTCATCAAGGTGACCTTTCTAAGGCACAAAGGTAGTTCACCTGTTTAGAATCACCCTGACTGCAGGGGGGAAACGCCATGGTTTCTCAGCCCTTCCAGTTCTAACATTCTAGGCATAAGCAATTAGTGGTCTCTCAATGGATGCTTGCCCCCTCCCTTCCTGCCTCTCTTTCCTTCTTTTTGAGACACAATTAACAGACAATAAAATACATGGATCTTAAGTGATCAGGTCAATGGGTTTTGGCCATCTTGTATGCAAGATATAGAACATTTTTATGACTCTAGAAAGTTCTCTTGTGCCCTGTTCCAGTTAATCTGCTACCCCAGGGGTAATCTTTTCCAGATATCTGTCACCATAGATTAGTTTTGTGTGTCCTAGAACTTCATATAAATGGAACCATACAGAATGTGTTTTTTTAGAATGTATTATTTTGTGTTTGAGATTCTTCCGTGTTGCTGTGTGTATCAGAAGCTTGTTTATTTATTTTTTTGAGAAGCAATATTCCCTTGTGTCACTATGCCACAATTTAAAAGCCTATTTTGTTGATGGACATGTGAGTTGTTTCCAGTTTGGGGCTACTATGAATAAGGCTACTATGAGTATTTTTGTATTAGTCATTTTGTGGACAATCGCTTCTTATCTCCTTGGGGTAAAACCTGAGAGAGGAATTGCTGGGGCCCTTTGTTAGAAACTGCCAGATTGTTCTCCAGTGTGGCTGTACCTTTTGACAGTTCCTCAGCATATATGAAAGTTCTAATTGGCCCACAGCCTCACTGGCATTTGGTATTTTAGGTACTTTGAAGCCTTAGCCATTCTAGTGGGTGTGTTGTGGCTTTAATTTGCATATTTCTGATACCTAATGATGTTGAGCATATTTTCATATACTTATTGGCCTTTCATATAAATATATATATATATATTTATATATATATATATATATTTTTTTTTTT